>JADWOT020001194.1:0-69869 GCA_036345935.2 Taenia hydatigena | reverse complement strand
TTGTTTTACTGCGTGGAGGAAGATGTATCTGAAGTCATCTCAAGTTTCTCAAAATAGTGTATGAGGAAAACAACTAATCGGTAAAAATGAATTCCAAAGCTTAATTATTTAAACAGCTTTGCCATCTGTATGTTGGTCCTTTAGTTTATTCATCCTCAATCCAGTCTTATGTCTAGCTATTTGTCAATTCACTTTTGCAAGGCTTCTACATTATTTGGAGACATTTGAAGGCAAAACAGAGGTCAAGCAGCTGGCAGATTAGAAGCATATATGAGCTTTTTAGCTTTAAATTCATGTTACTAAACAAGTTTCTTTCGCACGCCTTAGCGACCGACACCACTGGCAGCAGTGCAGTCAGATCCATTGCTGGAGGATCACAAAGGGAGAGTAGCGGAGTTCGAAGCATGTGCGGAACTTGTGCCATCCATCGCAGCACCGCAGGCTGCGTACGTGTGGGTGTCGGAGAACCTGGAGGCAGCCTAACGCAAACATGCTCCCTCGGTGGTCACGGAAGTAGTGTTAGAGGAAATGGAACGGAGCCTTAACCGAACCCAGGCCATCGCTACAGAATTGGAGACGAGGGCGGCTGAGTTCCTGCTAATAACTACTGTCTTCTGCTCCCTAGTTTTGGAGGCTTTTGTTGCTCTTCTAAATACCGATTCATCATGTTCAATTCTCAGCCACTTAATATCATTTCATCCCTTTTCCACATACCCACCCATTATATCCCCATACTTCTATTTCCTTTCATTTAGTATTTTGTATGCATGTATTGTGTGCAGTTTCGTTTGTCAGCTCAACAATTTGCATCATCTGCTGGATGCTTTTGATTTTGATTAATCTTTTTTTTCCGATCAAATGATTAGGTGGGGTTTGTTTTACATTTTTCGCACAATTCTCTTGGTCTAGACGTGTGTATTGAGATTGTCTTAAGGTTTCCCTTAATAGAAGCTACGGTCTACGTGCAGAACTGTTGGCACGTTGAGGCTGGAAGGGGTTGATACGTTCTAGGTATGCGCAACTTCTACTGACTCAGTCGTATCTGACCCACTTGCCTAGTCCCTTGGAGCTGCAAATGAGTTTGTCCCCCTCCACCGTACCTTCGTTGTGTGGATCGTCGATGCGTGAAATAGATGTGCTTTCTGCCCGAAGACTGTCTTTTTTTCGACTTCTTAGGGTGTTGACACGGCTGAAGTTGCCACGTTGCTCTTACTAGGAAACTCATGTCCTTTAAATGCGCTTTGTAGGCCAGAGGCCGGAAAAAATTTTGATCCGATTGTGGACTAACGTGGTCACTCCCTAGGGTCTGAGTCACTCTTGTCTTTGCTGTTTCGACCAAGTTGTTCTGCATCTTATTTCAGCTTGTAACAAAGGAGTCCAGAAGCAGCCAACCTTTTCATAGTAAGAGTAGAGTTGTCAGACCTCTTTTACTTCAAAAAGGGCATGAACTTTGGAGACTGGGGGAAAAACCGTTAAGTTAAACATTCACTTGTGTCCACAGTGGCAGAGAGTTGAGCTGATCCTCCATGATCTTCCACAAGAGCTATTATCAGTAGCGATTGAAGCAGGAATCTCTCCTGACTCCGGCATTGACCAGTGCCGCAAGACGTTGGCTCAACTTGTCATTGACTAGCGAGGGCAGCCGTTGACTAAAGAATTTTTCCATCGCGGTCAAATGCCAGGCAACGATGGTGTTGCGTATGCTAGGACCCTGCAACTCCTAGCAGAACGGACTTTTAGGGATTGTACACTAGAGAGTGACTAACTGATTGGCCGTTCAGCTCGAGCGGAAATCCGAATGTGATGTAACATTAGGAAAACGCTGAATAATATGAGCTATGCCTGCAGTAGAGTTTGGGCGATCCATGTCTAGATTTGAAGAAGTTATGATATTTGAGGAGAATGGATAAGAAACGTTGCTGTTACATCCTTTTGAAAAAACAAAATGAAGTGGAATGCAAATAAACTAAAAAAATTTACCATGCCTGCACGCATACATATAACTGGTGATTTTCTTGTATTCTAATTTTAAAAAACACAATCATTTGGCCATACGTCGCAAATGGAATGTGCCGCGTATTGTTTAAAATAAAAAAAGTAGGTACATATAGTGTTTGTGAATTCTGATACATAGGTCTAATGTAAACGCATACGTTTTTAAGCAAAGCTTGCCTTTAAGTTAACCAATTTGCTTAGCGTTTCCAAGGTCATTAGCGGTAACTGCTTTTCATATCGTCGGTAAATAAGTTTCCTTGCGACGCCAATACATCATGATTTTAGCGAAATGGTTCATATTTATCGGAAACATATCCTAATTGCTAGGAAACGCTTAGTGAAAACGGCATTGTTGGTCTCCAAATCCACAAGAATGTGTCACCTCTGGCTGGTGCATAACTTACCGTGAATGGGCTCTTTAGCGATGGCTTTGGAATCAGAAACTTGCCTATAGCATTACTTGGCACATAACTCAGGTAAAAATAGGCTGCATTTCATGGTTTATTGTCATGCGCAAATTAACAATAGCCAAGCACGAAGCATTTGACTTTGCGCTTTAGAGCCGAAAATTTAGTTAATATTGCGCCGTAAACTTGTTTGTTGCAAGTTTCTACAACAAAACACCCATTAAATACGTCTGAAATACTAGTTAATTGGAAGTATTTGGCAGCTTTGAGAAAACATTTAATTACGGACAAGCTACTCCCTCCGCTTCAGCACCATAGAAAAGATCTGAACAAATTTAAATTTTTGACTTGTGGTTTAGATCATTGCATGCATAGGACGCCACGTATGTAAAACAATAGCAAATCAGCTTAAGCACTATGCACTATATGGTTTTCCCGTTTTGGTTTATAAATGACTCTAATAAGATCCCGGCTGTTGGCTTTTTAGGGTGCCAAGAAGGCGAGTTTCCTCTTAAACTACAGCACCATGTCTTGTTACTGTGCAAAGAGTGTGTTATGATGAAAAAGCAGTGAGTGCGTGTCAAACAAAATGCGTCATATCTCTTGCTTGAATCTAGAAATAATTAAGATTATGTATCAAATGTTAGGTTTCTTCCGCACTCGTGAAGTACAGTGTAGTGTGAATGCGTTCGATGCGTAAACCGAGATAACAGAAGCGCATAGCTGTGATCCACTTTTCAGCTCTTCGACTGTTTATCTTAATTTCACGCTCAGCTGTTTTATAAATTCCTGGCAACTGAGATTTCCCATGTTAAAAGAAAAAAACCCAGACATAATTGATAATTAAGAACCTGTTTTGGAAAAGAAAGCTGAAATAGCACAAGTATATATAGAGCTGCACCGTATTTTGCTCGTCTGGATTTCAGTTTGGTTAACACTTACAAATGGCAGTTTAATTCATTTAGCAATATCTTACCTTAGATTTCGTAATAAATTTACATAAATTAGGGTTTGCCACTAATAAAAGTGCTAAGTTTGGTACAGGAGGTTGATAATGGGACCTGACAGGACTGAGAGAGTGATGGAAGCGATGCCAATGGTTGTGATGATGACAGAGGAGAAAAAATTCTGACCTCTCCACTTAGCTATTGATTCATCTGTAATAATAATTTGGTTCAGAAGTTAGCAATGCATTGGAGACTGACGCATCACAAGTTAAGGACCTATAATTATTGCGGACTTTAATTACACTCGTGTCGCGATCAACGTGTGTAATTAACTCATTCAAACAAATGATTGAAGTTTGGAATCCAAATTGCAAGGCCGCTTTTAATAGTTCTGCAAACGCAGATGCTTTTGTTGCTTTTGTTCTGCACTTACATAATCTTGCTTTTTACCTTTGTATTCACCTAACATGCGCTATGTAGCGTGTTTTCAAAAGAAAATTTTTTGGACCAAAGTGAACAATTCGTCCAAAATGTTATAGATTACGAAATGAACTTTAGGTGCCATTGAAATGCTGCTTGTAAGGTAGTAATGAGATGAGAAAAATTCGTCAAATTCTTATAAGCCAAACAATGGACGAATTCTCGGGGCAGCTTTATCTAGGATAAGTGCAAACCACCAATAGCCTATGAATAATCTTTACAGTGGCATGAACTGCCATTCATCTATCATTTATGCATTTGTGCTTTCATTTTCTATTCTTCGTTTGCCTAACTTACAAAGTTAACCACCAAGATGTAGGTTATTCTTTGAAGACAAAACTTCTATAGATACCAGATTGCTGTCAGACACCAATCGTTCTTTGTCATAACCGGCTTATGCTACTACTACTGGTAACTTATACAAGGCCACAGCTGCTGTTCAGTATTCCTTGGGATTTGACTGACCCACATTTCTGGTGTATCCATCAATTACATGCTTAGGCTTTTGGAATTTATTCACCCGAAATTTAGAACATTGCATAACATAGGTGAAATAACATAATAGTAGCGATTCTGCCTAATCTTCGCATGCATTTTCAGCCGTCAATGAGGGTCTCTTCCATTTTGTCGAAGGGTTCGCAGATTAAAAAGTAGTACATTTTTTGTGGCGGCTTTGCTGGGGCAGGATAATTTCCCCTTGATATACAATATTTGCTGGTGTAAGCATCGCAAAGGGCATTAGTCTAGGAAAAGTTGCTCCTGAACTAGTCGTAGTTGCAATTGCACATGCACCTGTCAGCCTGTTGACAGAAAAATGTTGAGAGTTGGGAAGTTAAGTAGAGAAGTTGCAGAAGGAGAAGGGTTTGTGCACTGAATGAAAAGCTTAAATGCGTTGGGCTTGAGCGGTAAAAGCGGATGCGTGTGACTGAGAATACAGGAAAGGAAAGTAGATGAATGTAGGTTTAACTGTGCATTTATTAAGAAGAAGGGATAAATTAATGGGGCGGAAAATTTCTGTTTCCTCAAACTGTTGTCTTTTCTTCTTATTAATGCCATTAAGCGAAAAAATCTGCTCTCTTCACTCCTGCCTTTACATTCTCTCACTTCCCATCCATCACCCATCTGTGTTACCATCTTCACCCTATTTCTCATTTTAGCCCAATCAACCATGCTACTTCCTCTCCACCAGAGAGGCACAATCAAGCCATCGTTTCTCCTGGTACAAGGTAACTATTGGCTTAGAACATATCTTTGCTAGCTCCACAGTAATTACTAGGAGTGGCTCGCCAATTTTTAGTTCTGACCTTTCTTTGCCCTGATCGTTCCCAAAAGCCCAAAAGTCATTTGCCCAAAAGGAAACATGGGGAGCACAACGGCGCGGAAAAGCGGTCTCGACATGGCAGCGCATTTAGTTCAAAACATTAGTATCGGTGGCTCTTCTTATTCTCTCTCTTGCCTCCTTTGCGTTTGACGTAATGCGAGAAATTCAACTAGAAGAAAAGACATACGCAAATGATGTCCACATCTACAAAACCAACTACGAGGGATGCTGTCTGAAGCCCACAACAGACGGCGCTTAGAGGCATCACGCGGCATACGCTGCTGATCGGTTTGCACGTGTCAGGCTCGAACTGCTCCATCAAAGGACAAACCGCTAAACATGTTGTTTTACATGATGCGTCATGCTTTATTTTTCGTATTGCTTCGCCACACTGTCGTTCCTACTATTCAGTTGTTTATCAGTGCCCTCCTTCTGATTGGTTTATCCTCGCTTTTAATCTTCTTTTCATCCGCCACGCCCGTCTCTCCCAACATCCCACTACGAAGATCCACAGACATCAGAGGGCCAAAATGGATCGATATAGTGGAAATTAGGGGTACGTTGTGTTGACGGCTCCTCATCCTTTCCTCCTAATGTAAGCCATTTGAAAAAAAATTCTTCCATCGTGTCAAGTTTGCCATATTTTGCGCAGTTATATAGCTAGATATGCAAATATGTGGATCAATTTAGGAAAAAATGAGAAAAAGAAGGAAAGCAATAAAGGATACTGACCAGAGCACCGTGCAGAGTCATCCTACGGTGCCCATTTTTGATCCTCTTTTCTGCCTTTTAATCCTTTTTCCTTTTTTTATCTACGAGTTCTCACCTCTTGACCTCCATCTCAATTATTCTTCTGTCTTTTCCAGCTGAACATTCATGCTTCTTTGCTCCCATGGAAGAAATTTCATGCAAGGCAATAGTTCGTCCAAGTATAGAATCAAAAATACTAATCGGAAACGAACCTTTGATACTTCAACAGCAAACTTTTTAAGAGAGTCACGAAATTTTTTAGCTGATTCCTGCCCTGTCTTAAGCTCTCTCTGCCACTCACTGTTCATGTCTCAAATATGGATTTAAAACCACTAGATGAGCAGCAGCACCATGAGACCTTCAGAAACATGGTAGCACGGTACGCAAGACTAGACTTGACTAGATCTGACTAGACTGAACTAAATTAAGAACAGACTGGTTTAGTCACCTAGGTCAGATTATGACAGGCTTGGATAAAATAGGAAAGAAGAAGATGGACAAGACTATTCGAGCTGTCCTCCATGCCGCATCCTTAGAGGCTTACCCAATAGAGTTGACGCAACTCTATGTCATGCAAACTGAGGTCTAATTTTTCTTTCTCGCGGATATGAGGATCAAGGTGCACACCAAAGAAGTTGGTTCAATGACTTTTTAAAAATGGGTGGAGAACAGTTCTCCTGTTCCACGCCACATATCAGCACATCTTTGGTGAGTGTCTCCTTCGTTTTCCATTACGCTTAATAGACTCCCAAGCATTGCATATAACATTTTTTTCTCGCGGTGTGCTCCCCATGTGTTTAACTCAACCGGGAGAGGGGAGTGAGTACGCTCTGCATTACATTTCCTTGCCTTTATTTTTCATCTTTGTTGACACGAGAAAATGCCGCTCCTCTGTCTCTCTTACGCTTCTCTCACATTCCTCTCCTTCGAATTTATCAACAATTCTTCCCTGCCTGCTATTTCTACTCCATCATCTGTTAGCGCTCTCCTTGTAAGCCTCTTTTCATCTCCACACCAGTCTCACCCGTGATTATGGCATAACTAAATGATGCGATGATTTATAATCCAGTTCACGCTAGCCTCAATTTTGTCTCCTACTCCTCTTCCACTTACCTCTTCGGGGGGCGAAGATGAGCACATTGCTCCCACTTCCCACTTCGTGTTTTGTAGACCAACAAAAATTCTACCTGCTTACCTCACTGCCTAATCTTCCTATTCTTCTTGCATTGAATGCCTTTACCTGACGCTCCATAACGCACGCCCATTTCTATTATGCATCCACGCCTGTCTGTCTGTTTACGTAAGTTCGTGTGCATGCCATTGTTCCCTTTTATTTCCGTCCTTTCGGAGAGTCGCCTTAGTTGGTGCCACACATCATCAGGTAGGAAAATGCGAGTGTGCTTGTATGCATGTGGGTGCGAAAGCACATTCATCTCATCTTCTCCTCCAAACCTGTTCTTTGAGCTGACCAAATCAACAGTTCTGTTCTAAGCAAAGTAGGACCTCCTTTGGTCGTCCGTCAGGTGGCTAGTTGGATGCCCATTTGATCTCAATTCCATTGCTCACTTCATTACCTCTTATCGCAGTTCCCTTCATGCGGCTTCTCAGCTCCTTGTGGTATTTCAAACTGAAGAGGACTTGACCATTGAAACTGGCAAAAATCTTGCATCATATAAAGACAACTTGTTTTCTGAGAGATGCAATATGGGTAAGCACATAGAACGCAGCAGGAGACAAAGGATGCACTAACTGACGTTGCGTTGATATGGGGCATGAGAAAGGAGGCGTAGACAAGAGGAATCCTCTCTACCCACTTCAAAGACGTCATCAGACCCCCACCTTATGTCTATCTTGATTCCTAATATCTGCAAGAAGGAAAGAGAAGGCCCCAATTTACATGGCATAAAGTTGTGTAGAGCTGGCTAGTCGGAGACTAAGACTGACTCCAATGGAAATGTAAAAGGCGCCTATGGGGATGGGTCATGCACAATAGGTAAGAAATCGGCAACACATTACTAAAGGTTGCTATTGAGATCGCTAATGTGCATTCTTAATCCTATACTTAAAAATTGCTGTTTTCATTACGAAATGAAATGGTAATCTATGTGTTTCTTTGATGGAAGCTAGATAACATGAATGGTCAGCCGAATGAGACAGAGGAATGATTAAGGTAGAGGTGAAGGGATGGGGAGCCGCTGGATTAAAGGGAGTTGGGACATGGATGAACAAAAGAGGATTGCGAATGAGCACTGTAGGATGACTTCGTACAGTGCTGTGGTGCAGCGTTCCTTATTTCTTCCCTTCTTCCCGTCACATTTTCCTAAGCTTATTCAGCTGTCCGCTCATTTAGATATGTGATTACTCTTCAAGGAAATTGCCCTAATAGAAGAAATTTGAGTTTGTTTTGAATGGCTCACTCAAAGAGGCTAGTCATAGTTCACTTTCTATGTATTTACACTGGATGCCAGCTATGGTAACATTAAATTGGCGCACGGAAATGAATTCTGGCAGGAGAGAGAAGATAGCACATCCAGTTTGGCCATTTTGACGCATCTAGGACGAGGAATTGAATGATGTGGAGTGACGAGGAGATGGAGGGGTTGCGGCAGAAGTCCGAACGAATAGCTGAATGGCAAACATAACAGCGTGGCATAGTGAGATTAATAACTGCAGAAGATACGGCACGTAGAACGGTATGCTTGACGGTTCTTTCAGTCCTCAATAACGAGTGAATGAACGAGCTGCTGGGCGGTATGATTATCGCACATGGTTGTGTGATTTAGCTATCATAGCAGTTGTCAGTATGGTGTAGACCGGCTGAGTGCTTGACTGCCGCACTCACTGAGTCGCTTAGCCTGCAAACGTGAATGAGATAACGGTCCCTTGAGAGCTAACGCAAGCATGATTGTTGATTAGCTGATGTATCAGAAACCGGTTAAGTGAAGTTTGTACGTCTAACCGTCCTGAGTGTGCGGGGTGTGGAGTTGAGTGGAGTAGTCATGGCACCCTGAACTGCAACTAACCTTTTGGTGAAGGACAGTGCTTTGTTCCATGTCCTGCACGCGATTACACGTCATGTCAGATGACTTGTAGCAGGTTACATTTTCATAGCACAAGGATCTCGCGCATCATGCCGCGTAGATTTGAGTGCAGACGATAGTCTATTCAACAGTCTACCATTATGCGAATTCACAGAAATCACGTGAGGGTTGAGTAATGTACGCAAGTGTTAGGTGAAGTAAGTAGAAAGGGTGTTGGAGGTTACAAGCCTGCACATGAATATGAGGGCTAGAAATTGAAGAACTAAATGAAGGATGGGAGGAGGAAGAAAGGGAAGAAAATAAAAAGCTTTGAAGCTAATGTCTATTTCTCTGGGCTGCTTTCATCTCAGCAAATTAAGAAGCAAATGCCATGGCGCAGACAGTCGCATCGCTCCCATTAAACACATTCGTATGACGATTTGCAATAATCGCATTTTACAAATGCAACACTTCACGCGCTGTGGTCAGTGGATCATAGGTATGTAACTGCACTAATGAATAAATTGCATAGCCACTTGTCTGCTAAGAAAAGAGGCTTATATTTGTGCTTACTATCCTTCTTCTGTGCTTTCAAATTGGAGTGGGTTAGATTGCTTGCAACCGTCTCCTTAGTCTGCTACTTGGAGAAGCTTGATAGTGTGATTTTGGTTAAAACGACTTGAGCAAACCCTAGCTTGAAATTGTCGGTTAGATGGTCGGGCAGCTAGCTTAAATGATCTTCTTTTATCCACATGGATTTTAATATTTCCTTTCATAGAGAGGTCTACACCGACGGCTTCACCGCCTAAATATAGAGCGATGTAGCACAGAGTAGGTTGAGTCAATGTAATCTTGTGTAGAGTGCCCCAGGTTATTATGGCCCAGACTCGGCTGATTCATGGTGTCTGATCCAATAGAAGTAGTGGTGAAGTGTTGTTGGTGCAACAATGGATTCTTGTTTCATGGTAGCGATTTTGGTAGTCCAGATCCGTTTCAAACGCCGTTGCAGGTTTGACTGGCAGAGTGGCTCCAAAATGTGCTGACCATCAGCAATAGGAAGCGTATAGAAGGAAGTGATGCAAAGGACACATAAACTGGTCAAAAACTTAGCAGCTTTCCTTAAAAAAACTCATTATGTGACGGCACTGCCTGAATTTGTCGACTACTCCTCTTCTGACATCTCTCACTTACCACCCACCCAAACAGACAATGATGGTGAAGCCCCGCATGATGCTATCCACATCGAAGCTGAATAGAATAGCATTATTTAGTAGAAATCTTTGTGAAATCGTTCATTAGTGATGTTGAATGTAAAATAGAGAAGAGTTGGTCGGTTTCTAGCTGCGGAAACAACAAAGCCTTCTTTGAAGACTAATCCCACAGTCCCAGGTGGGGTTCAGGCTCTGAAAGTGTAACAGAGAGATCACGGAAAAATGACAATGAAGAGACAGGGAGAGAAGAAGAGACCTTATAGATACTTGCCATGGCTAGGCTAAAAGAAAGATGCTATGGGAAGAATTTGGGCTCAATTCGGGCAAATTAATGTTCCGATTGCACTCCCACTATTACTGATCTTTAAGCACCAAAAGCGCCTTGTTGGTTGTGCAACCGCCATGCTGCCTAGCTAACTACCGCATTAGCCGTACTTCAGTAATTTGTGTAGTTGAGTTGCTGATGCTTCAAATCTCCTATTCTAAATTGCATCGAGCTCAGGTTTCCATGGTCCAATCTGTGCGCTCTTAGGCTCAAGCGAAAGCATCTCTTTGCATCACTTGCACCGCATGCGCTTGCATCCGAACAGGCGACTGTAAAAATGGCTGTTGCAGCATAAATGCGTGACACAGGGTCGTATGAATTGAGGCGGGGCTACAATTAGTTCAAACGCAGGATGGCACAAAATTTGCTTACACAGTTGTGGATACGACTGTGCTAAAGTGCAGTTCGCAGAGAAGATAGCGGATTTTACGCTATGTAGGGTTACGCCTACGAGGCTATAAAAATCAGTGTCGACCAAGTCTTGCAAAGATGTGTTTGGGCCGGAGGAGACATTCTAACCCCATCCAAAGGTATGGTTCTTTGCTTGGATGTTGTCATACCTTGAATTTTGCACTCAGTTTACAAAGGGAAAATTGGGTATGGATTTCTTGTAAATGGATCTACTAGGCGGCAGAATGTTTAGCAGTCTGAACTGAGTACAGGAAAACTCTGGTGTCTGGATGACACATCATGTCATCGGATTGATTACAGTGCAGTAGTTCATAAAGGCGACAAATAGGTAGGCGCTGGCTGAGATTGCGTAGAGTTAATCTGAGTCTAATGGCAAAGCTGTGATGCTGCTAACGTGTAAATAGACGCATGCATATCCTCTCTGCTGACTTCCCTTTAACCATTTCTTTAGCCAAGGACTAGAATGTGTCACAGAAACGGATAATCAAAGATTCTTTGATAATTTCTTAGTAGCGAATCCCTATCCATCTCCTGAAATCCATAGCATGATTACATAAATTTATGCAAATTTGCAAATCTAAGCCGCTTCATTTACCCTCCATACAGGCGGTGCTTATTTGGGTGAGTGACTAAAGAGAGGAGGGAAAGATTGGGCATGAAGTCTTCTAGTAAAACCACTATGTCTAAATACAACCGCTTTTCTCTTGCAAAACCACTAGGAATGAAAGAAAATTTTAGTTAAGTAGAGTAAGTGCCGGTGAGATAGGGAACTTTGTTAAGAGTAGGATAGGGATGGATGGTAGATAGGAAGAGGAAGCCAAAGCAGGTGTAGAAAGAATAAACTACCTTCATAATGCAATTGATAAAAAAGGGATAAAACCGTTTCGAAAACATGTTATAAACTTCCCATTCCATCAAGTGTTAGGTGCTCACAAACGCATTTTCTGACCTAGTCTAATCGACTTTTCTTTCTTTGCCTCGTATTCTCACGCATCGACGTCGTCAATGTTCAATCCTGGAACACTTCAGCATTGCTATCGATTCAATTGCCTTTCTGCCTTTCCACATTTCCTCCTTTGCCACCGTACTCCCTCAGTTTTCTTTGCCAATATAGACAATTTGCATTTTGGTCACACCTGAATTGTCAGAATTTGCCTTTAAGAATTAAAAAAAATCAGCCTTCTGATTCCCAACTCTGTGAGATTCTTGATCAAAGAGGATAAAATAGGCGCACCTTTATCATTTTGTTCTCCTAGCTTTTCTTGTCAAAATAGACACTTCTTCCACCGGACTCGAACTGCCTCAGCCTCTTGCAGAACTATTCCTATTCCTAACTTTACTAAACTATAATCCTTGCACTACGGCCACATCTAAATGGAAAAATAGTAAAACAGGAACGGCTGCAAGCATTTGCAAAAGAAAGCATGATACCAAGTTTCAATTCTGATTAACTTGGGATTACATAAATGCGAAAAGATTTTTGCTCTATATCAAGGCGACTGTTCCACTTCCTCCAAAAGTTGAGTTAACTGCCAAAAGTACCGTGGGTGTAGGTGGCGAGGCATGAGCATTTCACAATCATCGATAATAGTCTCACTTGCATGCTAAATTCAGTTCAGCAAAGGTCCAAACAAGATTGCCAATTTAAAGGCTGCTCATAACAAAGAAGGAGAAAAGAAACAACACGTGGTCGAAAAGGAGTAAAGCAAAACGTTAGTCACTTGCCGAGTAAGTAGTAACTGTTTTCTCCAAAAGAAATTACTATATTTTTCCTTGATATAGCTTGGGCTGAAGCTACCAACTAACTAAAAATAAAAGCATCAAGCCCATGCGAATCTTTTTCTGCAATTACTTCACTACTTGTCTACACTTGAGTCCTAGAACTAGTAAATTAAGCTATTCCAGCAAACATCCGGTCACGATCATGTCGGTGTCGCAATTCTTACACAACTTTTGTTTAGCCAGGCGCGCACAGCGAAGATATGTTCGAGTGACTCTTCTTGCTTTATCGTCTTAACTAAGTCTTTTCCTTCTTTTGTTTCCTGATTGGCGCACTTCTCGACGATTACTACCCTTCGATGAATGCCTTAAGCATGTGCAACAATTGTGCCTAATGTCTATCTCATCGTCACCTCTGAAGCGTCTTCGTTCTCTGCTACGATCCCAGTACTTATTATCGCACAAGAATACGCCAGATACCCCGACAACTGAGGAAGGCCTATATTACACGCCTTTGACAATGCAAATTCTTCTCTCACGCAGTTATTATTAAATCTATTCCAATTTAAAAAACTTGAAATAAATACATCAATGTTAGCATTAAAATCCTACAAGTCCCAACAGTCGGCTTCATTGAATAATGGTGACTTCCTTGTGCCATACTGCACCGCACAACCCCAAAAATAAGAATGTCATGCTTCATTCTTCAACCCTACCCTTATTCTCTACGCTGCATCCTTTTGATGCAGTTTGAGGTTTTGTATTCTTATCTTAATTTTCCAACATTTTAACGAAAATCCAGCTTTGTGTGTAACAGTGAACAGAATAAAAACGACTGCATTAATAAAAGCAGCATGCTTGTCTTATGTCAAACATATACTTTCTCGCAGAGCTAATAGCTGCTAAGTATAGGTGGCCCGCCGCAGAATTCTAGAAAGCAAACAAGCAGGTATTAATCATTGTACTTGAAAAACGCGCGCATAATTCATTAAAATACCTAGTGACTTATAAATGCACGCCTAAATGTTAATAATATGGCATTTTCGTGGTGACACCTAAGTTATTTAAACTACCGCTGGGGTATAAATTAACTTAGTGAAATGCGATGTTTGCCTTTTTATATCCATCGAGCATTCTTACTTATTTTACACAGTCTCAAAATCCCTTTTAAAACCTTTACGATTCACATAATCATGTTCTGCGCATTGAACCTCTTACCCTGCTAAGATATCAGCTTAACGCATCGCTGAAAACTTACGAGTTTCGCTCACAGAATAGCGTGCGTTCGCATTCTGCTAAACACATTGCGCCAAATGTCTACAAAAAAGAGGACACTAAGGCGTCACAACATGCACTCATTGCAACAATAAGTTCGTCAAAGGAACACTCACGGATATGATGCGAGCGCATATGATCTAACGTCGCTTCGAACCTAGAATATCCTGAAAAGCATTCTGTGCAGTAAAAGCGCACCTCCGAATTCGCCATTCTTTGGGCTGAAGCATTGCATAACAAAGGAAAATTCAGAAGAAGTTTGTGTGGGAAGTCAAAGCTTTGGCCGGAGAGAAGCCCACGCAGGAAATTATGATTAAGGGTTAACAGATGCTCACTCACCAATATGCGTTCCGATGAAATGACTGAGGAGCAAAGAGAAGCTTGCGAAATGATCGAGGCACACATGGCATACATTGGGTTCCCAGACTATTCCGAGGATCAAAGGAAGTCTTACGACATGTAAGAGGGCATGTGGTAAAAAATGGAAGGATTTAATAAGTTTTTTTACTTTTCTGATGCCACAAGAGCCTCCCGTAGGATCTGTGAGACGTTTGGCAAGTCGGACAATGCAGTTCCACGGTGACTAAAAATGCGGCATGCATGCGCAAAAGAGGAGGCTAAGATCGTGAAGCGATTTACTTGATTCATCTCTTCATTGAGCATCTTATCGTTATTCAGATTAAATCAGAGTCGCTTTACTTACTACATTTTATTTATGCAGCAACCTGATGCAAAACTAGTAGGCATAAGCACAAATACTTATTCACAAATACATGAATGCATTCGCACAGAGATATGCATCTAAAAATGAGAAATTCCTACCATGACGCTCTCGAATTAAGTGCTCAAGGCCTGAGACAACGTTGGTGAACACGGCAGAGCAAGTTGTACAAACGTAGAAAAACATTCTAACGGTGGAATTGGCAAGTTGTGCAAAACTTGCGAAAGAACTTGTGTTGAATTCAACGGATAGGAAAGTGGACTTCCCGGATCTGTTTTCAGCATTACATGTAATCAAAACGCGGAGGAGCGGAACTCGTAAGGAGGACCAAAATTTGAGCGATAAGATCATGTAATTAAGGTTCATCGTAATGTAAAGTTTTTTTGCTAGGAGCTCTAGTTAAAGATTTATTAGGAATTACACTTTCTTCTGTTAAGGGATGAAAAGGTGTTTGCCAATAATGGTTTTTAACGCACCGCGCATTTTCGAAGAGGATATTTTGGTATGCTTGACCGAGACCCACATTATTTTTGCCATCAGATATAAAACACTGTTCATTAATCCATAACGTGTGTAGGCGAAATCAAAATCATAAAATGTTTCTACAAGCAAAATAACGCTTGTGATTATTGGAGATGTCTTTGATCCGCTCAATAGCTCTAAACTTCTTGCATCTGCCCTGCAACGGGATGGGAGCGCATTCCGGACTCTTGACTAAGCGCGTATAATCCTTGTATTCATCAAGCAATCAAAGATATGATAAATTCAAAATAATGCCCATAATCTTGCGGACGAATTACCTGCGATAGCTGAACAAATGACAAGTCGGTGGAAATCGTTGCATCCAATGAAGAGCGTAGCTACTCATTAAATCCAAACTCGGTTTCCATTTGTTAGGAATAATGTTCAGTACTGAGCCAATACGGCACATTTCGAGTGGTTTGCACTTTGTGGCTCTCACTGAGTCAAATGCTTTTCGATGCTAGAAAAATCTGCACTTGATAGCGTCGTGCTGAAGTTATGTCTGTCTAATATGATTTCTTGCCATCTGTCCGCAATACATTTTAAGAAGCCAGAACTATAACCACGTTTTAAGTTCCTGTATGGCAAATAAATCACATAGAAATGGTAGTTGTGAAACTTATTTAAAATTCGGCCGGATTCTGAGGACTCAGTCATACTTTTTTAGTTACGGCGTGAGAATTTGCATTTTTGTTTAATGTAATTTTGCCTTGTGTGTTATAATCGACATTCTTTGGGTGAAGTTATTTAAATAAATCCTCTTAGCTTATTCAGGCAAAAAGCTGCGCCGAAAATGGCAAGTAACTGTTACTAAATTAGGTAACATAAATAAAATCACAAAAGCATCATAAACACGTGCCATTTGCCTCTATAAGGAAAAGAAACAAGATTCTCACACACAAGGGCAGATCAGAAGTAGCCATAGCTCTTTCTTCTCTTCGTCTTCATAACAGAGAGTCATTTGCAGATATGTCCTTGTTAAAGTGTTATACACTGGATGGAAAAAGGCAGTTACGTTTCTACTTCATTAATTGTGTATAAATAAGAATCAGGGTCATGGCCACCATAAAGCGGTGCATCTCTCATAACTGTGAGAGCATGCTATCCAGTACCGATCATCCGTGTCTTCCTTGCAATATGGAGACCGCTTCATTCTTCTGAGTTACCCAGACGACAATCAGCCTAATGACGGTGTATCTTCAATGCATAACGACATTGTGGTTTCGGAGACTCCACTGCACTTTTCCATGTTGACGCAAGTGTTAACAGGTCGCTCCAAATTTGCATCGCTCAAAGTCGCTCCTAGCAAAATAGGCTCGAGCCATACCGTATGGAATAAATTTTACCCTTATTTCTTGGTTATTCTAAAGATTTGGGGCCCTTTCTTCTTCTAAGTAGCACACGGTCAAAGTTAAACTATTTGCCCTGATCACTTCATATCGGTTCGTTGTGCCGTTGTCTTCTGCGTTCTTTCCTATTTCCTGTCAACAAGTTTAGCGTGAGACCTACTTCCACGGGTATGTAGTATGGCACAACCTGCCCTACGTAAAGCTCTGCATCTCAAACCTCATTCGCACAATCTTGGTGCAGGAAGGCGACATAACGGTTGAAATTATTGTAGACTCACCAATAGAATGCAGGTTCTGCAGCGGATACTCGTACAGCACCAAAATTCCTTTGTTTTTATAAAACATTAGTGATACCAAGCTTTAATAATTTTCTCAGTACTTTTAAGTGGGCAAGAGAATCCCAAAAACGTCAAAGAATCTACAAGTTGCTTAGAAAATGAATTGTTTGGTGCAACACGCAAAACAGCTGACTCATTCTCTACTTCTTTTAGTCTATTCTGCTTCGTGTTGGTTTAATGTGTTCTATTCTGTTCTATTCTCCTTCATTTCTCTTCGCTTTCCCTTCTCCCCCAAGCACATGGACAAATTGAGTATCACCAGGTGACTATGAAACCTCTGCTACCATTGCATCTTCTCAGGCACTTACCCCCTCTCACAATGCATCTTAACACTGGCGAGCTGCCAAGCTTCAGCTATGAATAATATCAAATTAGAAGAGATCAATAAAGAGCATATCCTAATGCTTTTGCCATCCCGGCTTTCTTTGCAGAAATAGACACCTTACACATTTGCTATATCTACATTGTCCGAAGTGAAAGTGAGAACTGTCACTATCCCGATGATTCCGTAAGTCGAACTGCTACTAATTCCAATGACACCTGCAGTAGTGGTAGTGGCTGTGTTTGCTGTAGATGCCTTCCGAAGCAGAAGTGCCAGCCGGCGACCATAAGCAATGAGGAGGGTGGTGGTCACCACATCTGCCTCGGTGGCAACAGCGGCGATAATACCAGTATATGGTGGTGAGCATTGGGACTTTAAAACTTAAGACTTGCGTTCAACTCTCGAGGGGACGTCAAGAGGTTGGTCGTTTAGACCGCACACATAGCTGTGGGGTGGATAGACAAGGTCGGATGTTTAACGACTCCTCTCGATACTTTGTTTAGTCGCTTACACTACCATTGCAGCTTAGGATTACGTAAAGCAGCCGTTGCTAACCCGGAATAAAGTACGCTGATTTGCGTGATGAATAACTGAATTTCTTACTTTCTTTAATTGCGACGAAAGCACAATCAAGTACGCTGAATTAGAGTATGCCGAAAGCAGTGCCCATCCTAAAAACCTATCATCACTAGGAATGTTCGCGCAGTAAAGATCAACAATCTCAGCTATCTGGTCGTATGTATAACTGGTAAGCCTCATAATTCAGCCTGTCATCTACTTTTTAGAATCCTAATTATTATCTAAACCCTGCGCCCTAATATCGAACACCCAATTTCGCTAGTCGCTTGAATCAGGCTTGATAGCATACGAAAAGCAGCAGTTTTGCGCTTTATGCTTAAAAAACACTAAAGTCAAAAAGATTCGCACCTACCACTTAGGTTCAGTAACATATGCAAGCTTCTACAACCAAACTTGGGTGGAATTTAACCCTATTCAAAGTTAGAAAGCGTTGATACCTAGAAGGCTATCGCAAGTGGGAGCCTCTGAGTATCAATGTAGCACTAATAAGGTAAAAAAATATTGTATCGATTTATTTAAATGTTGTGCATAAGAAATTTTAAGTACAGCAACCCTCGATGACAGTTGCGATCACTAAGAGCGTAAGAACGTCGGCTACGCTGGTGCATCGAATAAGACGCAGCAATCTCCCGAAGGAGAAAAAATCTTCAGTGCCAGCACGAGGCAAGCTATAGAGGCAAAGGTTAATCGCAAATCAAACTTTGCTTTGAAGCACTGCATTCCGTCAAGCGTGTATATTAATGGAACGATTAAAAATATCGGGAAAATCATCAAAATAAACAAAACAAATGGTTTAATTACGAAAGTGACGCGATGAATTGCACAGAATATGAGTTGCAATTTGTTAAGTAGTACTGGTCGGGTGGTAGAATTCGGGGCGAAAGTGGTGTGCAATATGGTTGGAAAGACCGAGTGGAGGTGTGTAGGAGTGGCGGAACCGGTATTGGGGGGAATCGAACTGACGCGATAGTGAGCAGTGAACTCGAGACAGAGGGACTGGACCAAAACGCAGTGGTCGTAAGTTGACAACGGGAGGACCTATGTACGGAACTGGTGTGGCCTAATGAACAGGGCGTCTGCCTTCTAAGCAGAAAATTGCGGGTTCGAGTCCCGCTACCAGTGCTTTGTTAACGACCACTCGACACCCGTCGCCCCCCAAGACTTCACATTCCGTAAGCGACCAAAACTTCTGTTGCCGCTTAACCAACTCCTCTGTCTTTAGGCTGTATGCGTGTTCGAATGAATGTGGTTCTAAAGGCATGTCAAATGACAGAAGGTATGAAGCGGACCATGCTTAACATTGCCTTTTCGCTCTCATAATGGTGTCGACAGAGATGTGACCTCAAATGGGATGATTATGGTTCGCCAGCGTTAGCAGCTAACCATGGAGGCGCCTAGATTGCAATCTCCTATTGTTCCATTGATCGATCCCTCTTTTGTATTCTATCTGTTCGCTCAGTGAATTAGAGGTCGGTGCTCATTACAAAGCATTTACGCAGGATGGATTAGGGTGGATTTGATATAAGCTGGGTGCATGTTAGCAGCTCCTCGGAGATTTCGATTGCAAGTGCAGACACGATAACAACGCATTTGCAGGTGAAATGCGAGGTCGAGAACGATAGTGGCCATAGATCAGCGACCCAATTTGACTTATTTCTCTACAAGTCAATAATGACCTTAATAATTATTATCTAGTGGGCGTCTGAGACCGCGAGTTGGATTGCAAATCTTCCCTGCGGAAGTGCAAGGGATCTACCAGATGGATGATGCAGCCATAATCGTAATGCCTCTACCTATTCTCTACAAATCCGATTCAAATGATAATATATTTCACACCTCCTTTAGTACAGCAGCATCCACTTGTGCAGGCAGGCTACATATACATTGAATGCTTGCTTGTTTGTTTGTATATAATGCAAGAGAGTCGATAAAACAATGTAAAGGCGACATTGTAAAATAGATTAAGTGCCCGAGCTCATTAGGTGGCGAGCTAGTCTGAGTGAAACTGGTGAAATTATTTGTCCCGCAGGTAGGCTTGGGACTTAAAAAGGCAGCGGAACTCTAGCATAGATGGATCAGTATGGGTGAGATGGAAGTTGAATGCACTGACGTGCGGCGTGGCATAAGAGATGAGGGATGACGGAAAAGTTAAGGTTGAATGGCAGATGTAATCCAGAATAATGGGTGAATGTGCTTTGGGCGCGAATGATGAGACGGTGGGATGTGAGACACAAGTCGAAGCGGGCCTTGCATGGAGTGCATTACGCTGAAGCTCTTTCAGTTTGTGATTTACACTTCCGTATCTGATTCCTTTCACTCCCAATCTTGGCTCAAAATGTGCGAATTAGAGAGGATTTGGAAATGACCAGCAGTAAGGTAGACTCATGTATGAGTCGAGATCTGCCTGAAGTCTCCCTTTTGGGGATCTATGCCAAGTTATGGGATGCATATGCCTTCCCGCTCACAGGATTTACCGAATACCTAGCGTAAATACAACTCGACTATTATGTATAGAGCGCTTTGATTGAAAATCACAATACCTAGATCGCCCACTCGTAATTTTTATTCAGCTTTATTAAAATCATCCGACTGTGCCACGCTCATGCGACTTTCGTGACTTCTGTTCACCGATGCAGGGCCTTGGTGACGTCTTGGCTTGGGCTAGGTGAAATTCCTCTAAACTGCTTGCGCCATAGCCATTAAACTAAACATTACTACTCCTCTCCACCCCATTCGGAAGCATGAGCCCTGTCTTCACCAAATGCTGGTAGCTGCATCTCTCTATGATTCCAAACCGGAGCTTTAGTAGAGTCATATAAATCATTAGTCTGCACTGCTAAACTAGCTTTGGCATCGCTTCGGTAACATCAGCGTTGCACATTCAGTTTAACAATGCGTCTTGGCTTAAGTCGCACATGCACTTACAAATATAGCCCACACAGCTGCATTTGCAAAATATCAGTGTGAATGCATTCATTTTACTTCAAGTAGTGCCATCAAAGCCATCAGTGCCATAGAATTTGCTACTGCTACTAAAGCCACTGCTGACTCTACCGTCATTACTTAACACAACAATACAGTCACAAGCTGCGTGATTGAATCCAGTGCGGACCAATGAGATGCAGGGTGTTGAGAAATGGGTTGATTGTACGAAATCACGCAAATGAGTAGGGAGGAATGTGGGTGATCGGAAAGGAAAATAGGAAGAAATGATAGTAGATAAGTATAATTGAGGCAAAGTGGACCAGCAGTCTCAAGCCTTCCACCACTGTCATCTAAGCATGTGCTAATACAAACCGGCGCAGCACAGCCTCGTCGGTGGAACAAAGTCAGAGATTTCTGCGTGATGTATTAATTATAATTCGCTTTTAATAATTTCAGCTCATCTCGGACCCTCCCAATTCGGTCTCTCCTCCCATTGTACCCTCCAGAACAAAGATGCGCACTTTGGAGATTTAAACTGTAGACGACCATCCACGTATCATATTGTATGTGTTCACCCATTGACATTATGGAATGAGCCTCCACTCTCTAGCTGCCATTGGAAGTTTATTGCAAGTGTGCGTTCCTGTATAGTACAGCGCATAAGCATTTGCCTGTCCCATTATTCAGGCTTGTAATTTGCAATTTAGAGTGGCGAATCAAATGGAACAACACAGAAATCGTATCAAACACATGCGTTCCTCACTGTCGAATCAATCCACATGTCGTTATGCGTTAGTGCGAGCAGTTTTAATTTGCGTGCCCGGTTGTGCCATCTTTCTCTCTATCATTTGATACCCGATCTCATCATAAGTCGGGTTAAAACTTGCTGCTTATTTAAATGGTCAATTGATTAACATTTCTGCTTTGTCACTATTTTATTTTCAATTAATTTAGTACCATCCATTTGTTGTCAATTTTACGCATCTGGTGCAACATCTGATGAGAGTGGGCAAAAAACTGTAACGCGCCGAATAGAGTTTTCAAAGATTTAGCATTAAATTTTGAAACTCATATCAAACCGTAAAATCATTTTTTTTGGATTTCCATGCATTAGGTTAACACTCTGAGCTTTGAGATTTTTCAGTGCTTAAACACCAGCGATTTGGCCAAATAGTAGCAACATAATATGGCAATCTTTGCAAATCAAACTTGCTGAAAACTAAATTGGAGATTTTGTTTCATACTGTAAGTTGGTATTTACTAGAACTCAATATAAAAGATGGCAGGCTTGGGCTGTATTTGCATGTGTTGTCTGTTAGCGTTTGCGGATCCGTGGCCGGCAGAGGTGAGTGTATATTTGTTATTAGTGGTTATTGATTGAGGCCTCGTTTCCTTCCCGTCTTGTGGGTACTAGGTAGCATATCTGTCGCTGTGTTCCTAGCTGAATGTTGTAGACTGGACTAAGTAGCAACGCATTTACTTTTGTGTGCAAATAAATATTATGGTGTCTACTTCCGATTAAGTAGTGAATTTAGCACAGTAGGTAGTCGACTTCGTTAGTTTGGCAATTTATATGGCGTTTTGAGAACTAAGGCGTGCGATCAATTACCTTTTCTGCTACCTTAATATACCAATTTAATCCAAATGATCACTTGTGCCGCTATTCTGTTTATTTGTTCATCGAACATAAGTCGCAACTGTGGTGATGTTGGGCATTCCCGTCGAGTATTGCTGGATTCACGAAATGATCTAAATGCCACGAGGTATGGTGGAGGTGGCCGACTTTCTAGACTAAGATAATATGCTCACAAGCAGGGAACTTTTAATGCCATTACGAAGTTCAAAGCATGAATATACCATTCCAGGTTACCTTGATCAAGATGTTGCGTTGAACAAGGGAAGTAGGTCAATAATTTTTCATGGATGAATGTTTGGAGTAGATGGAGTAAATGTTTAACACCTTGGTACAAGGTGCTAGGGATTGTTGCAGTTCTCTGATGTTGTTTAAATTTAGGCATCAGGCACATATTCTTTGGATTTGCTTCCATTACTCTTCAGCAGATTGAGCAAGTTGCCTGTTTAAGGAAGGCAAACATCCACGCTCATGTCACTATATTATAATATGCACCGACTTCTTTTATTAGAATAAGATTGTCATATTTAATTGGTGTTGCATGGCTTTGGATGACTGTGGGGTATAAGAACTGCAATGTCGATCCTGATCCAATCTTAGTGGGACAGAAATCCCGCCTTAGAGAAAAGGCTTTGATTGTTCTGTATCAAATGGGTTATTGGTCCTCGTTGACAACGTTAAATAGAATGTATGCCATTCATCGTATCAAAGTGCGTAAGTAAAAAGGTGAGTCCTTACTTAATCTGCAGCTGCATCAGCTTTGCGAGAATTCTTATTGGTGCCGTTCACAATTTACTCTACATCATCTGTCTTGCATTTCCGCGGTGTGCATTAAGGACTTTGCGCAGTGGTGATCGTTTACAACCAAACTTGTAAGAGCTTAGTAGATATAGGAAACCAGAGGAATGAGAACCCGATAAATGCTGTTTTGCTTAGTTTTGGATTAAACATGTTAAAGTGGGGGGTGAATAAAGGGGGGGGGCCAAAATGAAACAAATGTCTAGTTGGTTCGTTTATACTGGACGAGCTGGTCTTGTCTCCGCCACGCCAATTGTCGACCCCACTTGTTGGTGACTCTTACCAGGCAATGAATCGAATTCATTTTAGGGCCGATGATGAGGCCGAACCTGATTTCGTTGGCCTGAGTGGACCCAGATATTCACTTACGTCATTTATTCAAACCTTTGCTTGGCAGTTGCTGAAGTGGATGCATGCACCCAATTTGCATCATTTGTGTTTTATCGGCTTTGCTTAAAGTGGAAGAGTCAACTACTCGCGAAAAAAACTAGCGCCATTATCATTTCTCTACAAACAGGCTCGACGCAGCGTAGCCATACGTTGCGTTCCAGCCAGTCAGAGGAGTTGGATGGCGTGGTGTGAGGTTGGTGGGACTTTAAGAATGACTAATTAACCGGTCGTATGCTTAGAGCCGCAAGACCGCCGGTTATGTAGCACAAAAAGCTCTGTGAACCATGATTATATGTGTGGTAACGGATCGGAAGATGGATCCAAGTTACTCGATTTTGTGACCAATAAGTAGTTGCATGCGTTTATGGATTTACCAAGTGCAGCTTGTCTGTGCACAGATCACTTCGCACTAATGTATTTTCATTACCAGTGCATTTTGCAATCTCTATCATGTGCACCATTCAACTTCTAGTCTACTAAAGGGTCGAATGAGTCATGTCATCGAAGTTTGGTGGCAGCGAATGTACATGGCTGCTCCATTAACTTTATGTGGTGTCGATGTGAATGAACTAAGCGCAATTACATGATGCTTGCATGCCAAGCTGCATTCTACGAATGTCACTTTGGAACATTAAGGCATTCCTGAAGATGATTGAAGGCGCAGTACTTGGGAGGACAAATAAGTAAGGCGCGTAGAAAGGATTGGATTCATTAGCTTGACATGGAGACCACCCCACTTGATGAAGTTTAAAGGCCTATACACATGGATGGATGGATAGCCAAGAACCAGAAAAATTTGCCTTGTGTTTGGACGGAAGAATATTCTAGGCGGGAGTGAGCATGGTTTAAAAAGGTGTGGGACGAAAAATGAATAAAGTCAGAGACCTCTTGGGTATGCTGCAGTTAGTAGTTATTTTAATGACATTGGAAAAACATGTTTCGTTTCAAGCGTAGATAAGCGGATGGAAGGGGGTTTGAGGAGCACCGTCTTTTAGAATGTGCTGATGACACACTTAGGCGTGAGAGATGGATAAGAAGGTTGTGTCCGGGTGCATTTTGCAAATTAAGGTAATACTTTTGGTAGCGTCTATGATTGTGCTTTCGATAGACATTCTCATTTCCTTTAAAGTGGATTTCCTTAAATTTACCATAATACTTGGCTGCAAGCATAAGTGAATGTAGGAGTTCAGAAACATGTGGAGAAAAGAAAAAAAGATATTTTGACAACGAACTTTCCCCCATCCTTTTACTTCCCTTTTGCGAAAATCTCGACTTTGTTTTGCACTCAGCCATTCATTTGTCTCTATAGCTGAGCAATAATGATGCATCCGCTCCACTGGAGAGGCGCAATCACTGCCATTTTACTCCATGGTGCAAGACAACAATTGACTTTGGCATGTTAATGTCCTTAATCAATCAATGTTTCGCACTACTCTCACTGTTTCTGACTGCCTAATGGACGTCCTTGCAAAAGAAAGAAGCACCAGAGGCAAAAAGCCATGGACAAGCATTAACAAGGGGGCAATGCGTTTAAATGAAAGCGTATTAAAATTGATGGTCCCTCTCATTCGCTTTTACCTGCTTTGCGTGCAAAACAATGCACGAAACTCGGCCAAGGTAAAAAACGCAAGCATAAATGATGTCTGTTCCCTCATAACCACCTAAAATAGCAAAGTCGGAGAGTGTCTAATGCATTACTGTTTGATTGTAGTGGCTTCAAATCTGTGACATTTTTAATTAAAGTATTTTAATAGTGTCGTTACTTCTATTCATAATATGGAGAAAACGAAGAGTGCATTTTTGTAGGTAAGAATTTTGTGCATTTGCAATGATTGCTCTTTCTCCAATACTTACACCATTGCGATTTGAAACTGAACAGCTTCATGCTTTTGTTAATGTCGAAAAACACAAATAGACTGATTTCATCTAACCTATACACTGCATGACGCATTTCCAAATCAATTTGTATTCCTGGAAGCGTCCTGGCAGTTTAGAGCAATTTGACCAAGCGTCCGTTTGAATCGGTCGACTTCGACTTACATATTGACATGCAAAGTTATATTAGCCGCATCAAAAGACCGATCATTCACTGCAATTGCAATAATGGTTGCTTGCAAACAGCGTTGCATTAATTCTTGTTGGCTTTCCAAGTGGATGTCACTGTTGAAAGGGATAGTTGCGTCAACCCTATCACTAAGATAGCGAATCCCTCAATCATCTCCCATGCATCAGCGCGGATTCCTTCAAAACGAGTAGACTGACCGCGAACTCGACAGGTTACTCCCCAGACTTTGGAAGGTAATTCACTTAGTGTTCGGCGTTTTCTTTCTCTGCAGGTGAGAGCTGCCCAGAAGATTAATGTGCATGCAGAGGAGGCACAATATTCATCACCCCTTCTTTCATTAAGGTGATATTGCAGCCAAATAAGCCATGTTGAGTGATCCTCACCCGCAGCTTTAAGGCAGACCAGAACTGAACACCCTTCATTGCAAAGAGGAGGTCAACTTCCCCACATCACATCGTCACTTCTACTCCCTTATTTCTTCCTAACGGTCCATGACGGGGTTAGGCCGGTCTACTCCCGACGCTTAAAGTACCATCGTCAGTTCCAATTTCATTTTAAATCGACGCACATAGACACCTTTTTTAACTGCATCTTTGCAATTACCAGGACAGTGTTGAAATGTCATTTGACACGTCGTCTTGTCGGGTCCGCTATCAAGTAATAAGCCTTTTTAGGCAAGTGGGGACAATTGCATATTTTTAAGGTCATAGGATGCTAATGATGAGCCATAGCACAGCTGAAGACTATGCGATTTGACATGGCAGATACAAAACATGCTGCTAGTTTGGAAATCGCGCACTTGAGTGCACTGTAAGCCTGACCATAGCAAAACCCTAATAAGTTAAATTTGTTGAGATTTTTCTAGGGTAATCTCTTCTGCACTTTAATCAAAGCATTATCATCGAACGAAACGAGGTCAACATCTGAAACCTTTCAATGCCTGGTTGCGCTGCTTGAACATCCTCTACCATGATCTTTCTACTCGTCTCAATTTAGCTTAGGTATGTGGCGAGGAGTGTGCCTTGAAAGGGCATAATGGCAAACTTTGGTCACAGTGCGGCGCATGCGTGGCGCATCATGGTATTGCAATAAATCCTGCATCAAAACGCCAGATCGATTCACGATTTGCTTCATTTGCCCACCTTTATGTCCGTTGGCACAAAGAAGTGACAAAGTATCCTTGAGGATCTAGCAAGTTAAAGATTGAGCACTTTTTGCTGATGTACTAAGACGGCGCAGCTAGCAATATGGATATGCCAATTTTCGCAGCAAATTTCGTTTCCAATCCGTTTTTTACTAACTACTATTAATGTAAAGGTCATCTTTATCATCACAATGAGTTTAAAACACTTATGTGGCTATTTTGGAAGCAACCCATTATTCACCTCTTTTATACCTTACCAGATCTAGGAGTTAAAAGAAGATGTACGAAGATGTATATGCACAGCAAGAAACCAAAAGTTTTGCCTCAAAACCGTTTGCCCTTTTCTTTAGGAATGAGTTCACCCAAGTGCAATCGAAAGAGGGACGAAAATCACCTTGATTGAATAAATAAAATGTCCTTTGGATCAAGCTCTATGTCCAACTCTGTCGTTGAGTGCGATGAGCCATATACTTTCCATTCCTTCAAAACTAAGAAAACAAATATCGACGCAAAAATTAGCAAGCCTTTATGACGAAACTGAATCAAGACATGACATGATCTAAAATTTTAGAAAAAAAAGAGGCAGATTAAAGAATGGGGTAATTTGTAAGTGTGAGCATACAAATGGGTCTTGAACATCACTCCTGTTCGCTCAGATCGCTATGACACGATGAAACCGTTAAAGAAAGGACTGAGCGACTGATTAGTTGGCAGTATAGTTCAGCTCAGCATTTACGTCAATACACAGGCTGCTACTTTCAACTTGGTCAGTTGAAGATCGCACTTCCGTTCTAAATAAGTCGTATCTGCTACTTTGTCTCCTTTTTTTACAAATTTGCGCCTGGATTAAAATAGATGACCACCCAAAATTTCGGATCAGGGCGCAAATTATTTAAAGGCTTATCAGGGGTTAACGGTGACAGAGGATGCTCATTTTGCATCAGCATTAAGAGTGGCTCCCAAGTTGCCACCACAACAACTGGAAATTCAGCCGGAAAGAGGAATAATTTTGCTAAAGACAGTAATGATGATGGTGGCGATGAAAATATAACCGAAATTCCTCTTTATGTGAGTGTTCTGCCTCCAACATCATCAATAAACTTCTCCCATCTTGCAGTTCCTATCGTACTACCAGCACCAATCTGCACGGCTAGAAACCAAAAAGTGCAACCAACAATGCACGAGCAGTCACCCACCAACACGCGAATCGGGACATTAAAAGCGTACGGTTCCTACGCCATGTAAAATTAACAAAGGTCTCCTCGACTCCTACTCTATAGGGGAGAAAATCTGAGCAAATCCTAGAGTAGGAGAGGCTGTCAAATTTCCAATGTAGCGCCTTTGATGACGTCAAATGCTATTCGCGATCTCACCGTACGTGTATGCAAATGCGGGCACATTGCAGTCAACTTAAACATGAAAATGCTAATGGCTGCCAGCATTCGAATCGCGGCAAACTTTATCCAGCGGCATCCCTCACAGACACTGCAAAACGATTTTATACGAGTTACTTAAATTAGTTTGAAGTTAGGAGATTCGAGTTAACTATAAAGTGAGGCGTCCCGTAAATTTTTAACACGACTTCATTAACTATCTATTCCTCGCGATTGTTCTTACGACGGGAACATTATCTTGCGCCATATTTGTTGCATCTGATAGGATAAATCAACAGTCTTTTTACAAGGAAGACTTAAAGGATTTTCGGGTGGGGATATCGGCTTGTATTTTGGATAAGTTCTTTTTTGCAGTAGAGAGTGGTTCGGAACTCCAATTTTGTCTGATTGAAGGCACATGCAAGTGTCTCAGTGTGCATTTTAACATTTCCTTCATGCCCTTAATCAGATGCATCACATGTCCTGAGGCATGGTTGATCGCCACTTCCAAGTTTGATAAAGAGAAATCGGAGTCGACCCTCATTATTCATCCCATGAGCATCGTGGATGGTAAAGCACCGACTGGTGCATAGACCCTAGGCGGGAAAGCACATCTTTGACTTAGATCTCAACCTTCTGGCGAAACGCGAGTTGCTCGTCCTATTCTTAACCTCCTTTTAGTTTGCCCTTTGTTCACTTGTTCCAGCACACTTTGTTTTTCAAATATCGGTTATAGTGTGGCTAAGCTGGGCCATACGTAACCGAATGGCGCGATTGCGTGCTCCTCAGTTAAAGTATGCCCCTTCTCTTATAGGCTGCGAAACCTTTTGCTAACTGAATCCCTAATATACCCGCAAATGGATTTTCGTATTTAGCACAGTCTTTTGCCGCACTTAAATGCGTCTGAAATTTACTATTTCATTCTTCTCTTGCCCTTTGGGGCAGACAAATCCTATGTAAATTCATCTACAGCAAATAGATTTAATTACATTTCAACTTCACCACTATCTATAAAATACCTTTGCATACAAGTGTCCTGATCAGAAGCGGATGCAAGGTGACAATAACTGACTGTATCGTCAAATGTTAGTCAGGAAAGGCAACCGCAAATTGCGGGAGTGACATCCCTAAAGCGCTTTTGTGTGTTTGTGCCGAGTGGTGAATATAGCGTATTTAAGCTCGTTCAGACTTTCGGCCACTAAAACGACATTTGAGAAATATTTTCTGGGTAGCCACAAACAAATTTATGTTAGATTGAATTTAGGTTTCTCTATTATCAGCTTAATTATGGCAGGATATAACTTCTTATTCCCTGTAACATGCTGTTCAGTTGCAGAACTGTACATTTAGACCTTTTAGAAAATTTTGTTCTGGTAGGGCTGCTACCATGGTAGACATGGCCAGTAGTTAGTAAATAGCAGTCAGCAGTAGTTGTCCTGTGAGTCTTTCTTCAACTCGCAGTTCAAAACGAAAGAAATGCGGCCGATCCCTTGTACAATGCAGTCGATAAAGCCGCAATCAACAATTACATTAATCTTCAAAAGCGATCACTCGTTTTGAAATAACACTACTGTGTGCTCAAATTTTGGACCGTAAAACATGAAAGTTGCCAAAATTTGTAATCGATAGCAAGCGATTTTGAAATACCCCTCTCAGAATAAATCGTCTCCTGGAGGCTGTATGCAATCAAACAACATGGCAACATTTCATTCACTCTTCGATGACTTGACTGAAGAATGAACCAAACTTTATAGGAAAATGGCATCAGAAGAACGGTTTCCATCGGACCATGCAGTTACCCATTAGCAGTAAACAGGCATTGGCGTGGATGTCATTGCTGCATTAAGTTTTTACTATGCATGGGGGGCCTTGAGTTTTCATTCTAGTTCATCGCATTTGTAATGGATAGACAATGATAAATCAGGTGATCATGGCGATTGCGTGACTTTGTAGCAATGTTTAGACGCCCCTCTGACGCCAATTATTTAAACTCCGCACCTTGGTCCACGCTGGCTTACTCTGATAACGACAGGCGCCAGAATACTTTACATGAGCTGTTCTTCTGCTTTGTTTTTCTGTTTGTGCATAGATTCAGCTTTCATTGAATTTGATTCAGCCTGTCGTCATGTTACTAGCGATCGCATGCATTGCCAACAATTTAGGCACAAATTTGATTACAACTTAAAATTACTGATTTACCGCCCAAAATGGCTTAAAAATGAAAGACTACCTTGACATCCCAAATTTGGTTAATTTTTGCTCTGCTAATCCAGGATGGGGTGGATTCTATCCACCAGTTACTTTACTCACAACCTTTCGACTTCCATCCGAAATGCTTCCAAAGCTTTTCGATGCAGTGATTAGCAATTTATTCCTATGGACGCTTACAATTCATGATTAAGTCAAACCGATTATAAGGAATTATATATTTCGGTTATTTTTACAGCTCCATCCCCCATGCGAAGTAACATGAGGAACATATGTAACAATTTAAAGTAATGAAGGTTTTATTTGTCAATAGGTCTTCAGCGAATAAGAGGTCATTTTACTCGCAGCCTACATGTCTGAGGGTGTATTGTTGTACAAAAGAATGTGTGAATTATATTATCAGTCAAATATGACACTTAAAGAAATGTTGCAGGTGGTACAATTATGAATGCACAATTCATTTGGGTGGATCCATTGCACTTCTATATGGAAGTGCAACAAGCCATCTCATAATCTCTCGTACCCTGTCAGGTATTAATCATTGCAGCCATTTCCAATACCTTTGCATATCTAAATCCGTTTCAAAGGGCATCCTTCGTTTTACTAGATGCGAAGTTTCAACTTTATTTCAGTATGTCCCACTTCATGTCGCTCAATCGTTTGTATATTCGGGTGCACACAACAATTACACAATTACCGCATGAGCTCACATGTCTCGGACGTGGTTACTGTGCCTCATCTACGAGTAAGTTAATTTTACTTCACACACTTCCCGCTGGGATTGCTTTAGGCTTGGTTACTTCACCTCATCCGGAGTATCGATCCTAGAATGCAGAGATAAACCCCCATAAATGCTAAAATTCGATGCGCTATGTAAGTTTTGGACCGTGTGCTATGTTGTTTGGATGGACCATGGTTGAGTGAGGGATTCGTGGAAGAGAAAGAATATGCAATCTCAGCTGTCAGGGTTATAAGGCTGGTGTTTCTATTTTAACCCAGTCTTCAGGCCTTTGTATTGAGTGCAATAATCACGTAGGAATGAAAAATGGTTATTAAGGCTGTGCTCATTCATACTACGCTTTATCCCCAATTGCTGAAGTCATTCTTTTACCAATGGATTCGTAATCACCGCCTATTAGTTAAAATNTTAAATTCAAAAGTATAATGTTCCTACAGTGGTGCACATGGTCCAATTGTGCTAATAATAAGATAAAGCTTCTGAATTGCGCTAGGCACGGTCCACAGACGCAGGTATTTATTCTGGTCATGAGAAGGGTGAGTTGTACGCGAATCTGTGACCGGGTATGAAGCGAATGTGATTAATAAGCGGGTGGACCTTCTGGATCAGTCCTCAACCAGACGTCCGATTACATTGCACGACAGTGAAGATAGTACGCCCTAGAGCTCGAGCCGTTTGCTGCTCTACAGTGATGCAGCCACTGTCGTGGTAGTCTCTGAAATATTTGTAAAACCTGGAGGCCAAGTGAAAGATAGTTGCTTCTTCTTATCACTTAAAGAGTAGTAGTTTTAACATTTAAAAAACGTGCAGTTTCGCATGACTTTAATTTACAGACATTAAGAATTGCTGCGCTGGCCTTTAAATTGCATTTAAATTGCACATAATTCCTTCGGTGCATAGTTTAGTCAGGCTGCATGGAAACACCAGCTTCATTGCCTTGATGTCGTTTGATGTTTGACTTAAAACTCCCTATTTCCATCTTTGCATTGTTTTGCCATGGTTGTATCATTTTGAGTTTATTGTTTACAAATTGCACTAGCTACCTAAATAACGGCTCTCGATTGTCTTTGTTTTATAGCAGCTGCTTCATTGATCCTAGTAACAGAGGATTTAGAAGACTGGTTTCTAAAAGGACTGATTTCCTACCATTTAACCAGTTGGTCTTTATTTAATATATCTTTGCTTCGGCTAAAGTTAAATGGTTTGTCGAATCCCCTTGTAATCAAGATTCCTTAAAAACGCCTATGTTAGCAGTGTTTATCAATGCTAGATAAACTAGGAAGTCTCCTTGACGTTTTGAAATGTAGGTTGGTCTTAGCAGGCAGAAAGGTGCTCATGGGTCGCTGTTCGACTGCGTACGCAATGAAGTAAGTTCTCATAAATGCGTAGTTCATTAGGCAAACTTCATAGCCAAAATAAACTCTCAGGGAGGAATTCAAAATTGAGTTTCTGGTAGAATGGATTATTGCTTGACTACTGATCTTGTATCGCAAATGAATTTTCAAGCCAATCAACAATATTATTGCCATAACTCGGATGCGTTTATTAGGTTGCTGGATCTAAATCTGCTTTACTAGTTTCCTTTAACTGACATTGTCACCTTACTGCCTCTGAGCAATAGCAGTGGGAGCTGACTTTGTTTTACTGCGCTCTTAATGATTAAGCATGAAGATGCCATTCGCTAAGGCAACTCATTTACCCAGGCATAGAGATGGACTCCACTGGCAAAACTGCTTATCTTCAATTATAGCACATATCCTGGTGAGGACATGCCGCATATGGGAAGAAGAGAGAGGTACTATACCTCTGTAGTGAATCCACATGGTGAACAGAAGTTGGCCGGAGCTGTTAAGATGGACTTATTCAAATGTTGTAAAATGAAATAATTGATACTCAATGATTTATGCGAAACTGTGCAGCGCCATGAAAAGAACCCGGTGGTGTTGCCGCAGTTTTCACAATAGTTGCATCTGTACACTTGAATATAGGGAAAAGGGATGAACAAATAATCTATTTGATGTAAACTGAAACAGCAGCCAAAGCTGATGCAAAATATGTGATGCGGTACTATTAGCCTACTCAATACTGCTCCGTCGTGGCAGTGGTCTAAATTACGCTTTGGACGAAAATAAAAGCAAGTTGCTGTGTTTCACTCTTTCATTTCTAAGCAAATCCTACCACTCGGCGGTGTCAAGGTGCTGTGAAACCAAAGTGACCGCTGCCACCAGAGTATTAAGGGCAGTGTTGAACATATGTTTGTAGCACCGTCATCCTAAGTTGAAACACTATTTAATGCTCCCAATACTTAATTATGCATACGTTTATAACTAAATTCGTGATCAAGTGGTGGATAATCTGAAGTAAACCTTACATGATTTTATCCACAAACAATTCAATCTGAAACAGACATAAATTTTCTATCAATTGAGCAGAGCTGTATAACATGCATTAGGTCCTCAGCAAATTCCACAGTAGCGTACGAGAGGACAAATGTATTCAAAACTTACTGAGTAATTCCAACATACAAATCCGCTATTGTAGGTTGTGTTGGTACTTCCACCTAACAGCCATGCGCCACTATCAATCCCGAATCGGTGCCCGCTGCGGCCTCTTTCGGAGGTCCAATCACTGCACTAGACAACTTTTACAAGCCCAAGAACTATGTCCCTGAAAATGCAGCTCAACGCATTCCCCACATCCTCCTTTTATTTGGCTTCCGCCACACATGTCTTACGATACATCATGGTAACAAGAGCCACAGTTCACTGTCGACTTGACTCAAAATCATGATTTTACATAAGTGGAGTGTTCGCTACCCAGAGTATCAGGTACTATCCTCATCTACGCAAGAGTTCGTTCGCCCTCTAACGTTGAAGTTTCAATTTTTCAATCACATGCCATCATGCCATGCTTTAGATGCCCAGACACCTATGCCCAGCATTCTCCTACTTGGATCGGGTGAGCTTACCTCATCTTTCAATTTCATTCGATGCCTCTTGAAACAAGCTTCCGACAAATTTTGCCCAATTTGCCCTCACCAGCGGCGAGAATTTGAAATCGCACCTAATTTGTTCCTGCTCATGCTCATTACTGACTTATGGGTTGTGCGCCAGTGATAAGGGGCATTGAAGGAGCCAACCTTTTCATCAATCACCTCCAAAAAGAGTATACGGAAATGGATCTACGCAATCTGTGTTCGCAGTTTAGGCGAGCGTCACGTGCGAATGTGTTTGAGTGAGGGGTAACAAACCAAAGCCACTGCCTGTAAATTTTAGCGTTGTTTGTTGATCGCAGTGTGTCCATTCACAGGTGTCCGAACTTCCTTGCGGTCGCTCCTGCAGATCTGGATGTGACGCAACATACTGCCCTTTACCAGCGGATGATGGATCCCGTAGCTACAGCAAATCCTTATGTGATTTTTCCTATCGCCGTCACCGCTCCTTTGGTATTGGCATCGGTCAGCTTCAAATTGCTTAAATGGATAGTCAAGCAACAAAACGGGATCATATCGAATGTTGTAAATCTGTATCTGTGAGGGCAGAGAGCAAGCAGGTAGATCAAATACGCCTCTCACAATCACAAATTTTGGGTTGCTCAAAAAATCAGCTCATAGCCTTTTTACTTCGTCCCTGCACATTAAAGATTAATGGGCAACATTTTTCTCTTTGCTGCCATTAATTGTAGATTCTTGACTCCTGCAGTGATTTACTGAAACCAAAAAGAAATAGAAGTCTGGTCTTGATCATAACCTCAGCTACAGGTACTTCTGTGAAGTTCGTCTCATGCGGTCCATCTGTATATTAAGGTAGTTGACCAAGAAACGTGGAGATGACATTGTTGAGACCACGTCAGCCCCTCTTGTTAGGGACAGCTCAACAATAACTTCTGTCTGGCATTATGCTCCCAAATATCTTCGTTGGAGAAAAGCATATTACCCAGACATACTGTAGATAGATTTGAGAATAACCTCATTAATAATTTTAGAATAAGTCGAGGCATTATTTAAATCTCATGCACTCCATTTGGTAACATGAAAGCTGACTCTTCCCTTTGACTGCTATTTTAACTTGCATATGCTCTAAATTAAATTTAATGCAAAAACTGAATTGAGTCACGCAGTGTCAAATTAAGGCACGTTTCAACAAAATAAGCATCACACACTAATGTTGCTGTTCATGTTATGTTAGTTCACATGGCATAACACGATTCTCCAAAATTAATGTTGTCATTGTTTTAGTTTAAACAATGGAGCAAATTGATTGACATTTAAAGGATACGGCCGAAGCTTGGAAACTCTCTAGCATTGTGGCCACAAACTGTCCACCGGGCACTATTCAAATTAATTACAGATCAACAGAAGAAAATCAAACGCACTGTTACTTCACGCTTTATACAAACTAATGAGGGTAGAAACAATCACGTCTTGGCCTGATTCGCTGATTATGGCAGCCTGTGATTGCAACTGAACAAAAGAACATTAGACAGCCTTAGGTAGTGTTCTAGCCACATTTTGTATGTATGCATCTTGCGTTCAAGCTAGACTTTGCAATTGCCTGGCCACCTTGACTCTCTTTATCGTAAGTACTGAGTAGCTAAACCTTAGGAACAAATCTGCAACCCTCAAGCCCGTTCTGCCTATCAGAAAAGCACATTCTGTCCGAGTATTTCAGCACGTTGCGTCTTTGAAGAATCATGGATACCGTATGATGGTGAAATGAGACTGCACTTGGGAGGTAAATGATGGTAAATACTCCAGCACAATTTTGTTAAGACTTGTGCCCTCTACCCACAAGGAAATGAGTGGACGTTCTTCGAAGCTATGTATAGCACTTTATGTTGAGGATGGGCGCAAAGCTACTACACGACTGTCATAAATTGCACAGCTGAACAAAAAATAAGGGGGAAATGGCGGATGTCTCCCCATAGGTAAGGTTCCAAAATCACATCAAGGACCTCGTCCTTAAGTTCCCCGTCACAAGCGGTCAAAAAAGCCATCTCGATTGCACCCCTTCTTTGTGATCTATATTGGCCCCTGCAAATATTTTGAGTCTTTCTTAACCAAATGCAATGCAGGGTATAAATGTAACCTGTTTAAATGCACTTGAAAAAAAGTGCACACGTGGTTTACTGTATTTATGCCATCGGTGCGGTTCTGAACAAATGTGCCCTAAAATGTTTTGCATGCCTTGGAAGTTGGACAATTAAATATGGAAAGAGGAGCATGAAACATACCACGTACCGGCAGCCTACAAAGTAGCAACAACATCCACTTGGTTGGTCCTAGCGACTTGCGTGAGTGGCGTATAACCTCGCTTGTCATACTGCTCAGGACTCGCCTTTTCGAACTTGTAGGTAAACACCATGTGCACAAAGGGATGATCTCAATGCCCACACTGTGGTGGGTCTAATTATATCAGAAGAGCTTTAACGGCGATTACAAAAGGCAAGTTAACGCTTTTAGTGTGTCCTATTGGCGTATCGTTGCAGAACAATGATGGAATGATTTATTTCTCTCTGAAAATGCATATCACTTCATAGAATTATAATCTGACAACGCCCCAAAATTCGTTGCGCTTTTTCTATTCGTCGTATCAAGGAGCAGCGGGAGCCGACGACGAAGTTGAAGGGTGCAGGTGTGGACTTCATTATGTTATCATTCTAAGGTGCTGACGACAGTGATTTGCAAATCTTTTTCTCTTTCGTTAATTAGTCAGTACAGCCCCTGATCTCAAGGTGCAAGTGGAGTGTAGGCCTATTTAATTAAGCATCAGTGAAAGATGGAGATTAGAACAACAAAAAGGTATAGTTTGTCCACAATGTCGTTCAACATTTGACTGGCCCGTGAATTTCAATGGGCGGGATCGGATTCAGTGGATCTTCAAACCAAGGACGAGGGTCAGGTACTTAATAACAAATATGTTTATTTCCCAACGAGAATACTTAATTTAGGTATACAGGGGACTCCTCCTTTTCCTCCTCTTCTTATTCACCACTGCTCCTATAAGATTGGGTGTCTTAGACATCTTTTCATAATCACAGCTCATGTGGTAGCGAAACCGAGACAGCTAAGGCAACGATTTCCCGAAGCCAAGAGAGCTACCCTGCTCATTTGTGACAGGGTTTAAATTATCCTACCGCCAATCAGCTGCTAGGTCATTCCTGAATAGCGATAGTATTGAAAGGTGTACGATGCAGAGAAAAAGACGAAGTCAGCATTTTACACGCCATCACACCGTAGATATCATTAAATTGTGGTATTTTAGAGCCAGGAACACTCTCTGACAAGTAAATGCGGCACATTTGCACTTCTAGCGTTGGGTGTGAGATATGTAAGGCAGGTCTACTTAGCCCATCTTCATCACAGCACAGTTGCTATTTTAGGAGAGTAATTATTTCTTGCGTTGTTATATTGCATCACCGAGGAATAGGGACCATAACTCAGCCCAGAGAGCGGTCGGTTTTTTATAAATATCGTCTACCCACCAACCTGCACATAATGTTGCAAGATTGGAGCAAATACAAATGTGAAGAAACTCCAAACATGTGAGTCTTTCAGACTTGCACTATTATGGTTACTAAACTATATCCAGGCGAATCAGAAAACTTATTGAATACATAAGCAAGAGTGAGCACGCAATTTGGCGCAACACACTTATAATTTGATTTTTGATCATCATTACAATCTGAATTACTTTTATATCGGTAAACTTTCACAAATAAATATGATTGATACAGTTCTCTGCCCTGACTATACAGAAAAAATCACTAAAACGTTTTAAATACACTTTTGCTACATTACTAAAGGTACATCTTCGTTCTTGTTATGTGTTCTAAAGCACTAGTAGCAAAACGCTGTGCATTTTGCGGCTTACTTGAACTGAATCATCTGTTCTAAGCATAGCAATGGTCAGTGATACTGGTCATGGAACGTATACGCAATGTACTACTCAATTGGCCTGCAAATTCCAAAGACAAGAGAGAAGAACTTTAGGTAGGAACGCAATGTTGTGATTTGTAATGTACTCAAGCTAAAAGGCGACTGAAGTCACTCTATGAACACCCGCTGCACGTCCTAGTGCTACGATGCTTGTCTTTTGCACGCAACAGCAAAATTTGTGTGCATTTTTTTTACACAAAGTGTGTCAAACAATTATTCTGACATTTTTGCTATGCACTTAGCAATAGCATTATTTTTTTCAGAAAAATCATTAAGACAGGTAGATCACCTGCATTTCATGTAAAGTGTTAAGGGATGGCATCGTTAAGGGCCGCTCACGACAGCGATGAGGACGCTATTCACCGACTGCTTCAATTAGGTGTATGCTGCATAATTTGTTCATTTCGATTCAACGGCCTGACTACTAAAACAGATAGCAGCCTAGAGCGCTATAATTCCAGTTTCGACTCCCCTAGATTTCCTGTTGTGGTAGCGATAATTTTGCATGTGATGACAATTCTTTGAAAGATGCGCTAAAAGCTTATTACTTCTGCTCCCCTTTCCTTAATTGCTCTTGGGTGCAAAATACCGTCACAACAGTGTCACAGTCCTTATACGACCACTGATATTTTTTTTCAAGCTAGCCCAAACGTGTTTAAAATAAATGAGTGGAATACGCCACTCATGGTAGCTGCCAAAAAAGGTCCTATTAAGCGATGCGTGCTTCTTTGGAACACAAAGCATCAGCTAACAAAACCGATAGAGAGAGCAACACTCCGCTTCATTATGCATTTGCTGGAGAAGATTGGCAATGTATGATGCTTCTTTTGAATAACAACACTCCCGTAGAAGTGGTAAATGGAAAACAAAACGCACTCAGCTGATGTTTACCGCCATATCAGGTCACGCTGGGATTGTTCTTTACCTACTCGACAGAGGAGCCGCACTAACTTCTCAACTAAGCGAATGCAACGAATCCGCGCCGACACTTGCGTGCAAATTAATGAGACGGTTTCGCTGTCTGCACAAAATTAATTGACTTTCACCTACCCATCGTGGCCGCTGAATTTATATGCTTTCCATTCCAACATCGGTTCTTTCTCTTTCCTTTGAATCTATTATTTTTCACAACTTTAATTCGCTTTCTCAGGACAACTTAGAGACGGTGGGACTGCTCTTAGAGCGTGAGCCTAAGAGAGCAGATCTGATTGAAGGTTTAAACGCTGTATTCCATTAGACTGCATCATCGGGCCGCGCAATTTGGTGTGATGCCTACTCAACCATGGGGCAGACGTCAATCACACTGATGCCATCAACTCAGCAGTCATTTTCTCAGCGATTGAGTCAGATGATGTGAACATGTTAAAAATTATCGTACCCGAAAAAGCAAACCTTAAGCAGTACGACAAGCATGTTTATGCGCAACTCATGCAAGCTGCCAGGACCAACTAAATAGATGTGGTTGCTACTTTGTTGGCTGCTGGTACGTGGCTTGATTCGTGCTTTGATTTATCTATTTAATTTTGCAACTCCTAAGGCATATATAGTATTACAAGACAATTAAATACTTTGATCAGAATTACATCAATGGCATGTGATTTGCATTAATTTGGTTAATCACGTGTTTATACCTTGTGTTGCATTTGATTAAGGATGCGGAAACTTTTGCTGGGACGAATATAAATCACATGAAAGGAGTACATTTGAGACAGCTTTGCCGGTCGCTTATGAAGTTGAACCTGAAAAAAAGGTCTTCGATATGACTCCAGAACCTTATCCAAGGAGAGAGATTTTGCGATATCCCTCTTAAGTTTTGTTCCAACTATGCGATTTTATCACATTTCTCTGCTAGCTTTGTCCCCATTCTCAACATGAAGCGTTTTTACATAACTTGAACAAAAGTTTGCTTACTTTCTAATAGACGAAAGTCGAACGCTATAACTGACTTGTACATGAGTGGTTACCCTCGCTCACCTTTCAATGGCACTCACTGAACCATTGTACCGTATCGATGCTTCCCAAAGACGCAACATGCTAAAATACTTGGACCGAATGCGATTTGCTAATAAGGAGGAAGAGTTTGAGGACTACAGAATTAGTCTAAAGACATTTGCTCAGTGTATTAGTGCATGTTGCTTAAGGTCTACTGTGCCACATTTGTCTGTTTGTCTGTCCGTTTTTGTATGTAAGGATACATTTCACTTAAAGATTCATTCATTCAATCTTAGTGAGATGATAGACTGCTTAAGTTATAGAGTGGAACGAAAACATCTGTCTGTTTTACAACCAATAAAATAGCAGCCAAATTGTGCTGTATTGGTAGGGTATCGACTAATCTGGTGCCAGAACCATGTAACTCTGAATAAATGGGATTATAAAAATACCGATATTTTGGAAAAGATAATAAAGTTTGGTAACATGCACGCCATCACAGTAAAGGCAATTGGTAGCAGGCTTCTTGACATCTCATTCGTGCAGGCACGGTATGCGCCGTGTGTCTGGCAGCCGTACTTTAGCGTCATGACTGGTTTATTTCTGCACTTAACCTTGATCCTGTCAAAAGAACGGAGGGAGAGAGAGTCGACTGAGTATCAGTGTGTCGCCAACATGAAAATGCGCATTCAACTTACCGCTGGGAGACATGATCGAATCCATGATGTGAAGTAAATACATAACCACATCATTGCACAGTAAGCTGGAAAGGAAATGCCCCGCTAAACTTCCTCGTAAAGCCCATTTTTTGTAACTTTTACTAATTTGGACAAGCATGCTACAAGTAGTGACAAGTATTTCTTGGGCATGAATATAAAGCTGGTAAATCTAACAAACAACAAATGTCCATTATTTTAGTTTGCCGGATTGCACGGGTTGCGTTTCTCCATGGTTTGTGGCTAGATAGTTCTAATTAGCATGAAAATCAATGTGGTGATCTGCCTTGCTTTCGCCCTAAGCATTGCACTTTTCGGGAAAAACAAACCTTCACACTTAGCGGCTTGGATTTTCCTTCGAACTTTAGTGCACACAGATAGCAGAACACTTGACTACAGCGTTTGTTCAAATATCCGACTATAGGCTCTGTTCAACCGATCCATCATTTAATATATTGAGGCAATTATGCCGGCAAATTTACTGTGGCTTTTTTAACACCCACTACATTCAGTCGTATCAAGTACCAGTGTGCCATGCCACACTTTTGAGCATGCTACGAAAACGACAGATTTTGCGTCGGCTTGCAAGACGACCTTGTAGCTTTCTGCAGAGAAGACACATTGCCTTGTCTTCCTGCTTCTCAAAGAGCTACAGAAAGGAAACATATACCACACAGTTATTCGGTGTCAAGTAACCGCCTAATTCCCTTTATGCTACACAACCGTTTTACAGTGACTTATGCAGACGTTGGAAATTAGTTTTGCCCAATCTGTTGAGCAGTACCTACTATGCTTGATGACTACTTCATTGAAAGTGTCTAAAGGGGAGAGTAAGGCTGACTGCTATTAAACTCAATCAAATTAGCCCAACCCGAGTGCACGCTAGAAGAACGTCCTGATACAGGACTGATGAAGCGCCGATGACGCTGAACATGCATGAGGTCACGAGAAGCAAAAGAATCACGATAAAAATATAAGCGGAAAGTATGCCCTCATTACAAATGCCTTATCCAGATCAAAATAAATGATTAGCATATGTTATGAGTTTCGTCCATTGATTAATGTTAGTCTACTAGCTGACAACCTCACACGCTGAAGTGTCCTAAGGGTCCAGGGCGAGAAGAATTTGCCCCTGATACTTCACAGAAATGAATTAGATCCAGTTGCTCATCAAATAAGTACAAAGGTTTACTGAATGAAAAATAAGTAGACAAATTAGTCCACTTAAGGAATGGCAGCAGGGATTGGATGAAATGGAATGGTAAGCAATAGAGTAATAGAATTCTCATCACATGCATCACGCCTTAGGGCGCTCACTAATCACTAAGCTCAGAAGCTAGATTTTTACATGTACAATGTTCTTTTGCACTTCTAAAGCAAAAAAATCAAATCTAACAGGTAAATTAGTGTGATAGTAGGAAATTGTGATTAATGACATGGGGAGATTGAACGCCTACCATGTGCTTTTTGCGTCCTGTTAAGGAGAGCTGCGTTTGAAAAGGCTGATTTTAGTGCTCGGAACCTAAAACGCAGACAGCACTAAGCGCAGGGAATGCAGGAGGCTATAATGATGGCCAAAAGAAGTCCATGCACCCCATGATTTGGTGACAAATTGGTTGAAGTCTCCCATAGCGCTTGATTAAGCAGCATCCTCACTGCGTGACCTCGAGAAAATCATTAAGTGCGGCAGCATCGCAGAAAATCCTGCTTATTTCTTTCGTGATTTGTCGACTGTTAATGCACGGTACCAACAGTTCTGATGTCCCATCGTAACTGCCTAGCACAGACTGCCATCGTCTTCCCTGCATTTGCAACGCTGCAGATTATAGCCCACAACAAGAATGTGCAGACCTGCTTCCATGACAGCTCTAACAATTACAGCCTAAAGTACTATCAGAACGTAAGTAGGTGGATAAGAATTACTTACCAGTGATGTTGATAGTAAGGGTGTAAGGACTGGTGAGGAGGCTAATGGTGATGGTGAGAACGCAGGCTACTAGACGAAGTCAGCGTCCTACAAATTAGGCGATAGTTTTTGGCTCCTGGCGCTTTGGTGTGGGATTCTACGAGCAACAACACCAACACCATAAAGTCGGGCACCGAAATTGACGTGCTTCCATGTTCAATGCTGCAGTGTTAATTTTATGGAGACTAATTGCTTGACAAAATGCAAGGAATACTGCCGAGCTGATTCATTGGTTCTAGTATTCCTCCGAATTCGCTAAGAATGCAGTTTAATGATGAGCATATATTGAATTTTTGGTTGTCAGAAAGGAAACCACAAGGAGGCAGAATAATGTTCGCCCGGTTAGTCAATTTCATGGGAGTCAAATTTTGGTGCATTCTTCTGAACAGAATAGTCAAAACAAGAGAATAAAGAGTATGCGCATGCATGGTAATACGTCCTTTAACTGTCTCGCCGAGAGCACTAAACATATTTTGCTGCAACGATGCGGTGCCTGTTTTGTGCTGACATTTGCCATGTGCTGTTAATCGTTTTCCTCTACATTTGACGAGCACAAGCTTGTTCTACTCTGCAAGATGAGTTAAGTCGGAAGCTCATTCAAGCGCCCACTGATAGCGACTTATCTTAAAAATGCAAACCAAAGCAAATGGGTGCTTGAAGCCAGCTTTCAACTAAATAAAACTTCTAAGAAACGTAATGGCGTCTTACCAATTCTGCATTTCTCACCGCCTCCAGAATTGATGTTGTACATGCAATCTGTTCCATGAAGGAGGCGATGACATTAACGAGATTGTGCGATCTTTCAAAAGTGCTCAAGAAGACCCTTTGCTCAGTTGCCTAGCTGAAATCGCAGTGGTCAAATTAATTTGCTAACAATCAAAGGAAATGCCGAGAGTTGTGCGCAGCAGTGCCGGTGGAATGGGTCTTAGATAGGTCTTTCTAGCTTTACAGTCGTGAAACCCATGTTCGAAGTAAGAAACAGTTTGTGCAATTAACTGCGATGGAAGGTTGTATGTTAAAACACTTTGTCTTTGGTTTGCTTTTCTGCACACCTGTCAGACACAAATACCAAACATAATGGGAACCTCACTTTCAGCAATTTCCAATAGACACAAGAGGACAGTGAATGCATGTGAACGCCACTTGCAGAACGACAAACTCGCTCTGCCCTGGCTATACAAAATTTCATCTGTTGACCGTAATTACATGCATAAATTGCGCAGCAGAATTTGATACTTTTGAAGCAAACTTCGGAGGCATCACGATGATTGTGTTCAACTATTTCTTTTAATAGCCAAGGACCAGTGAACTGACGATGATATAGTAAGAACAGTAACAAGCTGCTTCTAAGAAAGGCGACTCTAGTAAGACCAGGCTGGAAGTAAAATTGCTCTAAAAAGTCTTCGAGCTTAAGGGAATAAAATGAATCGCGGAGTAAAGCGGTTGCAATTAAGGGTGCGCAAGTGATTTATTAGCCACTAACTGCTCTTTCTCGGTGTCATGCGCAGAAATACAATTACAGCTCCTTAAAATCTTACATGCTTGCTTGTCTTTTCATCTTCCTGTCGTTTTTGCAGTCCATGCAGGACTACAAGTGCCCGATCCCGCGCATTTGCACTATAGATACTATTGTGCCTCACGCTCTAAACAGCAGTAGACTGTTGAGTCATTGCAAGTATCCACTGCAGAATTGTACCCGCTCCCTATACGGCAGTGTATAGCAGATGCACATGACTTTGAGGCAGCAATCAATGAAGGGAGGCTGAGCCATCCGAGAAGATAAGTGGTTTTGCGTTCCCTCGAGCAGTTTAGCCAGCTTAAGGTCATCATTGAAAATCTGGGCTCCCCTATTAAAGCCACCGTTTCGTTTAATAGATCGTCCGATTGGAAGGCAGTCTGGTCGCCACGCCGAATAACTGTGCAAATCTGTAAGTTAGCAACAATAGTTAATAAAATACCCCTGCATAAAGTCACCATTATTGCGAACTTATTCACAACAGCGCACTGGTCAACCATACCAGTAAAGATATTTTAGCATTAATTATGCCGTAGAAGCGTAGCGTATTGATTTTACCTTGCTTTCTACTCATTTTACCCATACAATTATACAAAAATCTTATTATCCGCTTTTGCCTCACATATGACACGGAGCCATGGCCTCGAAATGGAGGATTTGAAACATAATTTCATGATATCCTTCTGTAGGTCGAGCGGCTTTTTGCAATTGGTATGCTCATTACATTGAAGTCCGTAATGTGAAAACTGCCTCGATAATTCATGGTTTTGAACGCACCTGACTCTCTCATAGGTCTTACAGCATTAAGAAATCCATCTTTGCTTAATTAGGACTAACATTTTTTTCTCTACCAACAGATACGGTTCCTCTAACAGCCTCTGCTTGAGATGGTAGTAAGCGGCTAATTTAAAGCTCAGCTTTCCCAAAGGAAATAAATGGATAGGATGCATTCCATTTGCTGTCTAGCATAGTTCCATAGCTTTAAAATTTATATTTATAAATAAAAAGCGCAGCATAAAAGCCGTCGCTTGACCGCCTTCTAATTTTTCTTATAATCTTAGTACTTTAACCATAAATTGGTTTTAAAAGTCACAGCATGACCAGTGTTGCCAAAAGGAATGGATGGGGTCGACATTTCTGCCACCTTATTCCCCATACCACCTAAAACCTTGATATTTCGGGTTCCTCTAAGTAAAACATTCTCCTTAGGAACCGTTGCGTCTTTAACTTTGTCTGCCATTGCAAAATGATCCCTCTCATGCAAAACTTAAACGCGTGCATACAATTCACTTATACAAAACCATCTTTCTTAAACAGTCTAATTGGCATGTACATAGATAAATTGGCGATTCTTCTGTGCTGTCAATTACCAAACATGGACTCATTTGTAAGTAAAAGTTGGGCTGGACAAAAGGAGCTCTTAATACTTCTCTGTTCTGGCTTGCAAGACGATATCCAAGGTCTTCATTTGCTGCAATAGCTATTATTACAGCTATCACTTCCATATCGGTTCCTCCCAGTATAAAGTTTGAAGTCGTCCATAGTTATCATTGGAGTTAGGACTCATTCCATCAATGCCATCGTCTATGCAACTTATTAAACAAGAAAGCCGTTTGACCTCCTCTTCGATTAATTGTAGTAACCTGTATGTAAATACGATTTTCCAGTATGTGTGATGCCATAAAAAAATGCGGTATTTGCCTTTTTCCTTTTTCGTATTATCGATAACATTCAGCAGAAAGACTTTGTTGACATATTGTTTGGCAGAAGCATAGGCTCCTACCGATCAGTTCCTTTTCAAGATTCTCCGCATCTATTATGGGATAAGCTTTAAATACTTTCTGAATAAGGTGTAGATATTTCCTTTTAAATGAATTCTTTGCTATGGAGATTAATTGTATTTCTTCGCCAATCGATTTTGATGAAGACTAGTCGTTGTATTCATTTCTACCGCCTTTTCGACGGAGAAGATATCATTTAACTCTTCGGACCTGGTGATATATCCCTGCCATATCTCTTTAAGAGGTCGTCATACTTAGAACGCCGATCATTGACATTCAATTCTGCTTTGCAGTTGTTTCGGCCGCGGCAAAATTCTGAATAGTTGCAGGCCTTGGAAGATTTTATGGGAGGCATCAAATGCGCTAAGGCATAGATATCCTGCGATTTCGTTCCTACGCCTGCCAATTCGCCACGACATCTCATGTACTGTAAAACTCGTAATGGATCTTGGACATAATGTTTCCCTAATCGTAATTGGCACCGTTTAGCCCTATTCACTCTGAAATCGGAACATATGCAATCCATTTTTCTAAGCGAATTTGTATAGGACAAATCGAATAGAATGAAGATGTGGTCTTCATGTGTAGTGCATATGCAAGAGGATTTCGCAGGTAATTTTATCCAATTCTCGATTGTTGTTGTATAGTAGTCTTTTCTTCCAAAGCAAGTTATTTCAATTCTATTAATGGGGACTTCTGAATTTGTTTAATTATGTTCCGCAGCCATCCCAGGATGTTAGTAATCATGCATTCCCGGGACCAACCATTCCAGCTTTAGAGTTCGTCTACCACCTGCCATTCTTGGATTGAGAGTTCTCGGTTGAAGCAGACTGCAAACAGTGGGATAGAGTTAGGTCTATCTGCATAAGTGTTTTTTGCGCTTCTTCCACCGAAGAGATCTTCTTAAGAGCCCAGCATGAATGAGATAGTGAACTTCACTAGTTGATATTTAAGCTATGCTGCGACGCACCAGTGGTTTGATTTTAACCAATAAAATGCAATTATAATCCAATAGTCTGATGACAAAATTCCTGACTGCTTAAAAGCAGTGGTCTTTTAAGCCAGTAGCAAACTTGTCGGTATACTTGTGAGGCAATCTGTGAATATTTTCTAAGTATTAGGTTGGGTTTTCCATGCAAAGCAGTTCTCTGTTATAAAACTATATATAATTCACAGCCACCTTGTACCAATGCATTTCCATGGTAGCATTTATTTTAACAGCTTCTTCAACTAAGAGCTTATCGTATAACCCTTCGGTGCGAGTAATATTGCGAGCCTAAGGTCCTTTTCGCAGGTTATCATAAGTCGAATGCCTGTTGTTTACGTTCAGCCGTATTTTTCTCATGCTGTGAATTCTCCGAAATTCCGAGATCCCACAACAATCAGCACTCTTTGATGGTGGCAGCGTTTCCGCAATATAATAGAGTTCTTGCGGTTCTTTTCCCACAAGCACCAGCCGTCCCCTGCATTTCATGCATTGCAAAATGCGAATTGGATTGGCAACATGCTGTTTTTTAGCCGGGTTTTGATACCAACCTTTTTGATCAATGCTGAAGTCTCCGTAAATTCTGCCAACTCTTCTGCCGGAATTTGTATATGCGAAGGAAAATAGCATATGTGCAAGACTACATGCAATACACAATTGCAGGGCGTTTCACACGGCATTTTTGTCTATTCGTATGCTACTGCGGCCTAACATTCTCTTGATCCAACGACGGACTCCTCAACCTTTTCATTGGAACCATTCGCATTTGATATGGAAGGTCCCTCAGCCAGCCTAGATGATACGCTGCCTTCCGTTGCAAACACTGCGTCTTCCAGCCACAAGGTCTCCTCCACATCTTTCCGATCCTCGATTGGGAGTTCTCTGCCAAGGTTGACGTCAAACGGCTAGATAGGTTAAAATCCATCTGCATCAACATCGCTTTCCCTTCTCCATCACTATTAGCAAACAAGTCGCGTTGAGAGGACGTCATATATGGTGTCGAAAGCTGTTTCAAGCATTTATACTTTGAACTGAGGTACATTATTGGCTATTTTTAGACCGACAACAAGCAAAAGTAATCAATTCATTTTACGACTATGGCTTCCTTTGCTTTAGCAGCTTTCCATGCTAGAGACCTGCATCTCTACAGATTGACAAACATAGTGCACTCATTGAAATGTTTGCTGTCTGGATAAGGAATAACTTGTTTGCTTTTCAGGCAAAAAATGTCTCAGTGAAACAATTTTTCACTGGCCAGAATATCTGCATAAAAAGGAGACGCTAGCAGCGAAAATCGCATTCGAGATCATTTTAAGCATTAAAAAATGAAACTCTCGCACTAAATACTAAGCTTGAGCGATAGAATGGCTCATATTTTGTCTTCTATAATAATTGCTTTGCACCTTTGATGCTATTTCGTTTCTCCATCTTGCTATTTTTGATCCTAGTTTTGACGAGAAAAGGCAGAATTCAAGTAAATTATGTTAACGCAGCATAGATAAAAGACTTCATTTAGCTTTCAACTAGGTATATAGCACAATTTTGGCGTTAGTGGCTACTCTACTTTATGCTGAATATGAAGCACAGCCTTCATTTTCACCTATGTGATTAAATTGCAAATTAAACTGGTATGGCACACAAAACTCACATTCTAGTTAACGCATCTTGCCAATTGCGTCTTCATTCCAGCTGTCATATTTCCCTTATTTGCATGGACTGTACACAGATTATCGTCCCTTATTTCTTCGCCACTGTAGCTAACGCAGACGTGCTCACGAACGAAGAAGTGGCATTAAGTTGCCTCCTGCCGGAACCTCAATAGGCAGCAACAATGGCATGACTACCATAATCTGCATATAAATACATGATGGCGAACTATCCTTCTTCTTAGACGAGTGCATATTCACGTTTCATAGTAAAATCGCAATTGAAACAGGAGGAAAGGTGCTTATTATTGCAAGTTTCCATAATATTTGGTTTATATTTCCTCTAAAAGAGCAAAAGATGAATAGTGACAATGCGATAAGTAAAAGGCCGGCTGGAAAACCAATTACGAGGTTATAATAGACCGACGTGCTTGCCTTCATTCTCGAGGGTACAATAGGAGGAGAGGCTGAATAGGTGGGGTCTAGAATGGGCTGCAGTGGGAAAAAAAACAGGAGACATGAGCACTTGCAAGGAAGAGGGCGAAAGCAGAAGAATAAGATGCGACCATTTTGGGTAAAGTTTAGTGCAGTTTAATCTAAGCTCAGACTCACAATTGACACAATTTGTGGCTAATGGATGCCGTAAGGGTGCAAGTATGTAATAGGCAATAGACATGAACAACCAAAAACGGATGGAACTCACCAAAGTGGCATCGATTAAGACTGACTCGGGAGAAGAAGGAGATAGGCGGAACGTAAATTTCGCTTTGAAGGATGTCAAGTTGCGAAAAAAAATAGGGGGTGGGAGAGAAACCAGTTCTGGTCTCACTAAAAGCAATAAATGGAGTTAGATACATGAATGTGCATATGAAAATGTGTAGTGGTTAGGCGGGCAGACAAACAAGGTGTGGTGGGGCGCGATCGCGTATTGCGCAAGGCTCATTGTGATGGAAGACCGTAAGGAGTAGTGAGCGAAGAATGGGACGCTTACAGTAGTTGCGCTGGAGTGGAACTTGAGAAAGAATTAGACGACACGAGGGTTGCACCTCGTTCCTTAGTCCAGAGGTGCCCTTGGTGCCTAGGCGTTTACGATGAATACTTATACCTGAAAGACAAAATTAGGAGCATCATTGACATCTAAGTCTTCCTCGTGGATTCCGAGTGGCAAATAAAGCATTATTAGAATGATGGAATGCAAGAGATCAATAAGGTTTACATAGTAGGATAGATAGTCGAGTTGGTCTGCCCAAATACGCCTTATCCCACCTAGCCTAGTCCAGCTCAGCTTACTGCAGTATGTCTACAGCGGTAAGGCGACAGTAGGCATATAGTTGTGATCCTGTACGTTTGCTACTTATTTCGCATCTGTAGCATGATTTATGAAGAGGCATAAAAACGACCAAAACACGAGTATGGTAAGGGGATCTGCAACTCACCCTTCAATGTAACTACGCAATTTGCAAACGTAGGTTGTCGGTGAGTGTTTCTGATTCTGTGCTTTCGAAAACGCTTGCTTCTAACCAGAGAGGAGAGTGGAGGTGGCTCGATCTCGCCGGCGCAAGCAAAGAAAAATAGTTGTTCTACTACAGAGGATAAAGGAGTGGGATTATATGGACGAAATGGAAAAAACGAGTTCGGGCAAATAATTTCATTTACTCTTCCATCAAACCACTTATTTATACATTTGCTTATCGGCATTCGCGCAACTGCTGTAAACGTAGCCATTAGTTTTCAATATATAAATAAGCATTAATCTGAAGCACATAAACTGTCTTAACAGGCCCAAGCAAGAATGATACCATCAAAATCAATGTTTGGCTGTGGCGTGAAAATAAGGAAAAAGGAAAATAAAACAAACGGCCCGGTAAGAAAATAGAGAGAGGAACGTCATGACTCACCCTTAATTTTTACAATTTCTGCCTTTAATCTAAACTTTGGCTCATTGGTTTTCTTTGGACGAGAAAGGGAGGATCGGTAAAGAAATAAAAGTCCGCATAGTACTAGGGCGAAACGTAGCGGAGGAGAGGCGTAAAAGACGAATTGGATAATGGGAATAATAATAGTCCAGAGAATCGTGACCAGCAGCATGTCTAGCGCTAGTGTGCCAGAATTCTTTATCGTTGCATGCGTGGAATTGATCAGTGGCACGTGGTGCATGCAGAGTCGCATGGTCTATTGTAGTGTCGTGTCTGTTGGCCTAGGGAACAATGGTACCGTTTTAACTTTATTTGGGATGTAGCATCAGAAGTTATTTTTCCTTCGTATCCTTCCATCTCGGCTAAACACTCTTGACAGGAGAGATCGGGAGGCAGCACGTTCTTCTTTAAATTTTCCCAACTTCGTGTAGCACACAGTCAAGGCAACTTGGGTCGCCAATCGTTAACAGGGTGCAAATATCCCGAGTTAGCTCTTAACAAAGTTAGCAATGCAAAACAGTGCCATTGTTAGTGAAATAAGGGCTAAATTTCGATGAAGAGCTTTGAAAATTACCCCTAAATATGACAAAATCAATCGTTTCTGATTCAACGCTTTTGCAAATGTTTGTTCTTTACTTTCCTGATCTCAGTTTTTCTTTTATTAGCTATCGTCTCTGCTCTCGCAACTTGTGTGAGGATGTTTTAAGAAAATTTGCCAAAAAACTTGCTGCGAACCCGAAAGAGACGTTAAGACAAAAACTTAAGTCGAAGTCAGGTTAGGGATGCTTGATTTACCTTAATTTTTTCAGAAATCCCACCCGTTCTCCATACATTGGACTATTAACATCCTTCTAACAGCGGAGGGAAAGTTATTTACGAACAAAACAGAGGCAAACTGCTCATTTAAAGTAGAGCAGACAGGGGCGTTATGAGTGAAGTGAAGGATAACAGCGTTGAGCATTGCAGCGAGTAGCATGTCTTGCGATACTTCGACAGAATCCTTTCTCGTTGCAAAGTACGTATAGCGAAGTAGACATACTTCGAGCCCATCGACTGGAATTAAAGAAGTCTGTTACCAATAAATGAGCATATGAGTAAGTTGGAAGCCATTGAGTGTGTAAATTTTCTCAATTACTTTGCATCCTCTTTACTTCTGGCTTAAAGTAGGCTGGAGTCTCGCAGGAGGGTGGAAGAACTGCTTGGCGTTGACGATGAATTGATTCCAACATCAATTTGTTGGAACCTGTGACAGCCAGTGCTAGTGGTGCTAAAATACTCGCAATGCAGAGCCACCCCATATTCGCACTATGCAAAAGTGTTGTGCCATTGCGTCGGTCGCAGAACTGGCTATTAGTCCCCCAAAAGTTGCATTAATCAATAAAATAATTAAATCCTCAAATTTATAACATCTTTGGTGAACTCATTCATTGTGCTGCACAGTAGGAGCTGTCGAGATCTAAATCAGGTGAGCTGTCAACTCTGACGATCAGTTCGAAATCAGCAGCAAGAATGCTTCCATGACCTGTTAAAGAAAACCAGCTAAGGCAGATAAAACTCTGAAACAATGCACACCAGTAGAAGAGGATTAAAGAAAGGAACCTACCTTAAGGCGAGAGGAGGAGGAAGAAGTGCCAGGAGCGCAGGCGTCGTCATCTCTGCTGCTAATCCACTAACGCAGCACGCAAAAGAAATTTACTGCCGATACGACAATGGGATAGACCACACGACACGCTGCGTGCAACACGTACCACTGATAAATTCCACACATGCAGCAGGGAAGAATTCTACCACATCAACGCTAGACATGCCGTTGATCGCAATTCTCTGGACTATTATCATTTCCACGACCTAGCTCGTCTTACATGCCCTTCTTATGCTTCGTTTCGCTCTAGCACTATGTGGCCTTTTGTTTCTTCTCCGCCTCTCCCTTCTCCGTCCGAAGAATGTCAGTGGGCTGGAGTATAAAGCAAAGATGGAAATCGTGTAAGCTGGAGGTGAGTCATGACATCTTCTTATCCACTTTCTTGCCGAATCATTTCTTTGATTTTTGCGCTATAGCAGAACGTTGATTTAGATGGTAGCGGTCTTGATTAGGCCCGTTAAGAGAGTTTTGTGCGCAACAGCAAGCATCGCAGCTTTAGAGTAGTACTAATTTATACTTAGCAACGCAGCATGCAAAAGCACTTATGGCCGACAAACAGAAGATGCCAAAAGTAAATATGAATATATTTGAGACCATGCGTACAAATAAGCTTTTTGAGGAAGCGGAAATGCCATTATTTGCTTCCTGCATCTGCCAACAACAGCAAAACTAGGGACCTAATGAATTACCCACGATGGTAAAGTTTTGTTAATCTACTACTACTTAGGCTGCAAAATATTTTGCTAGGCCTAATATCAGCGATCAAACCTGCCAATTCAATTGCATTTAATAGTTCTCTTCCTTAGTAACTGCAGGTAGTAATATGCAGATAAAATGCATTAATATAAAACTGCCAATACAGCAATTGTACATTGTCATCATTCGAAGAAGAGCCAATTTACTTACTGGACGACATTTTAAAGCAGCTTTCTGGATGGACCTTGCCAGACTCACCAATCCGGCACAACTCAATGGTGTTATTTAACAGCTCTCATTTAAGATGGCTTTGTGGAAGACATAATCCAATTGCAATTAATAAACTGAGTTTACGTGGCTCCTTTACTGACTGTCAAGGAGTGGAGTCCTTTTGTTCAAGACATCCTCTGAGGAGGACCCTTTCCTCCAATACACGTTAGAAAATGCTGACATTTTGAGTCGGTTTCACTTGCCGGTACGATTACCGTCCCGCATGGCTCATTATCGGAAAATAAAAAGCGATAAAATGACGTCGTACATACAAGTGCCCTGCGTCATATCGATCTCCTAATGAGCTGACCAATCCGCACTGGCTTCGAAATAGTTTGTCTTATCGATCAACCGTTTAACGGATGGATTGGCGCAGATGAGTCATCAGTGGTTCGGACGTTGAGAGCACATGCTTCCAAATTCAGTGATGTAAAGGACGATTTCTACTTTCGATCGGAATTGTACGCAAATGCTTGTTAAGTGTGTAAGAGATCATACGAAGGGCTATGAAGCCACACTCCGTGCTATGCCGTGCAAATAAGCGCTCACAAATTAAACTTGACGCTATTAGATACATAGGCATTCAAAGCGCATTTGCTTCTATCCGTGAACAAATAAAAATGCGATCAAGGTTCGCCTGCTACTGATGCAAAATTTCCATTCCGACTCCCCTCATTATTGAGCCAGCGGTCATTTTTGCACCAAATGATTTTGAAAATAATCTGCGTGCATCATTTATCTTAATTTGATTAAAGTTTGATGAGAAAGTGCATCCTACACTGCTTGTCTTCCATGAGTGTGCAAAACAGCAAAAGTTTTGACTGCCTGGGTCATAACCAGTAGGCTGACACCAATTCCTTCACAAAAAGCTCATCCGTTTTTGTAGGATCCAAGCATCTTATTTGAATTAAAATTGGCTAAGAATGACGCTTTGGAAAAATATCAAGACAGACAAAATGCATGGTGGATGAGAGACTAGCTCTGGCATCGACAATATTTGAGGTAGGTGGGTGCATGAAACTACATCTGTCAACAAGTTTCAACGATCTCCCTTATCTAAGAGATTGAATGAAAAGGGCTGATCTAACCCTAACACCTTTTTGATAGAGTTTAAGATGCAAATGCAATATTACTTGGATGATTGATCACGGAAGTGGTCACGAAACATGAATGGTAGACCATGTAGCCAGGACTAGACTATCCCAATCCAAATTTCTTTGTCTGCTCAGTGCCTCTACGATATGCAGGCGATGCTCTGCATACAGTTGCAATCTGGTACGCTTGTTGCTTATCCCTACTTTGCAATAAGAAATGCTGTCTTAACCGCCACTAACCAACTCCATTCCCACGAACATCGTCGCCTCTCGAAGCGTTCCATTTGGACTTTGCTGCACAAACCCTGACACATATGATGCAGCGGCACAGCCTAAAGTAACTCAAGCTGAGACAACGGCAACGGCAGCATTTTTCCACCTCAGTACTTCAGAATCGCCTATTTTAACCAGACGAAGATATGCAGCCTCTAATACCAGAAGCACCTCTTATGGCACAGGTAGGAAGCCGTCTCCTATCCTTTGCTGCAGGTTTGCCTTTTTCATCATCCGCCTGCATGCTCTGCTTTTAGTTATTCAACCATGCATGCTTAGCTACCCTCAGTTCAAAACAAGTAATTTTGTACTTGTTTCCCCTTTCTTTTGCCTCTCTAAAAATAAGCTTCTAGAAAATTTGACTCCCTGTGTCCTCACCAGCAGTGCGTGTTCATGCCGTTGCTCAAATACTTACCCATCACCCTCAACAATCCGCTAATTATGGATCAATGATAGAGGACTCTGAAGGCTCCAAATTGTTCATCTATATTTCCCAAGGGCATAGTGAAATGCGCCTATTTACTCTTTTTGAGCCATTTGGGCGAATGTTGAGTGCAAAGATATTTGTGATCAGAGTAACAAACCAGAGCAATGGTTTCGATGTGTACACACATTACATTAATTGCTTGTTAATTTTCACGTTCTCAGGTAATTGCAGTGTGTTCACTCAGAGCCTTCGTTGAGAGTGAAAATCCTTTGAGTGTGCAGAACGCGATACCTGCGATGGGCGGAGATGTTGTGGGAAGGAAAGGACTAAACTTTCAATGTCTCATCACTCTCGGAAAACTTTAAACGCTATAGAGACCGGGGCATACAAGTCCTAGTGACCAAGGAGCGATAGGGCCAGTTTTGATTGTTCCATGGTTGGAACACTATGGAGAGAGGTTGAGGAAATCCACAAGCCAAATGGCCGTAAGGCTGACAACGTTTTCATGCAAACTTTGCTGACGTAATGCGAGACAGAGCCCATCTTTTATATTAAATTCGCCTCAAGTGACCCGTGTCGATATATTAGGCCTTCAAAGGGTTAATTTCCATCAAAACGAACCAGGACGCTCACACTGATCACTTGGACATCGACTCCGGCGATGATTGTCACCATGGTTTGATCGTCACAACTGCTATGTATCCTTCAAGTAGTTCCATTTGTTAGGTTCCTGTAACCTGAGTTGCCGACACAAAATTTTTAATGAAAATTCATCCACTCGTGTGACTTGAGTGTGGTGATGCGAACAAATCAAAAGTGGTATTTTTAGCATCTGCAAATTGCTTGAATGCATCCTAATCCAAGCGTTGTGTTTCCTTTCCTTCTCTTCTCCTTTCATTCCGTAGAAACTCTTTCGTTTGCCATCAACTCGTTTACCAATTCCTATTATTACTTCCTTTACTTTCAACTGCCACTTCCTTTGGCTTTGTACTTTTATGCTTGTTAAAGCAGCACTTAAAAGCCTTTATTATTTTCATTAATTCAAAGGGATGAGAAGCAAAAGCCTACTCTGTTTGAACTTTTCAGTATTCAGTGGCAGGCAGCATGCTTAACCTCTTTTAAATGGGCAGACCTGTGAAACTGCAGTTCATGCTGCACGTATCAAATTTAACACAGCGCGAGTGATGATGGACATGAGCATTAACATTAATCTATTTAATATCTCCTTTTTCCTTTTTAGGCATCTTTGTCGCCTGAGGTAGTTCATTTTCAACATTTTACAATCAGGAAAGGATCGCGAAGGTAGCAAGTTCGGTGTTAATTAAAATCTTTCGTATTTGCAAGACGATAGTATTGTCCGCGGGTAAATGGTAAAGAATTTGAGGCCAAAGCTCTTCCTTCAACAGAGTTGGGGATAATATACCAAAAGAAAAGTGTTGCTGAATTATTCGTCCATATTTCTACCTCCTTTCCTTCCCATCTCTGCTTTAAGCCTCCTGCGACCATGCGACTCTTCGCCCACTTGATGTCGTACAGCTACTGACCATCTGGACTGCTCTCCTGTTTGAACCTTTACTACCAAATCAAGTGGCACATTGAAGTTCTAGCTTAGATTGTCACTAGCGCAGCCTAAAATCGGGTTCTCTCATTGACCTGACGGATTTGTCCTGGACGACAGCCTCAGCCAAACCCATAAATGAAAGCGGCTGTTACAGTTGGTTGCACATGCTTACCGTTGTGGTTTTGTCCTAGCTCACTAGAATAATCTTTTGCAATCTGATATCCCTACGCTTCTGCTGACATTCGTTTGGCATCAAGTTCATCCCTGTGAACATCTTTGGGAACTCCCCTGAGGTGGGCAGACTTGCCTTAACTTCATGCCATCAACTTTATCATTGCATCCTTTATATCATGTCTATTAAATGTGGATTTCCTTCCAAGATAATCGCTCGTTTTTAGGAAAGTACTAAGTGCCAAGTTGTAAGGGAAAGTAGCCTGCTTTTGCTAGCCGAATTCGTAAACGACGAAAAGGATTGTAAACTACCATACACCTTTCTCAACTTGGCGTCGCAAATATGCGATTCCTAGTTTCCAAGGCTTTTACAGAAACCGATTCCAATGAGCAGTACAGCAGATTGTATGTGGTCTGGGTACAGAATTCGCCTGGTGATCCATGCATTAAGAGCATAACAAATGTATTTTAACCTTATTAGACATCATTACCTCACTACTTATCATTGCATTCTTAGTCTTAGTTGGGGCTGTCCCTGCTTTCCTTTCTCCTGCAAACCTTGAGTAAAGATGGAATTTTATTTCCGCAATTTTATTTTTGCTTCCTTGTAAAACTTCATAGCGATCATATCGTTCTTTCGCACAATAGTTGTGTCATCGTACTGACCTTGCTTACGCTCGATTTCCTACCTGGTAGAGTCCCAGTTCGAATTTTATGAGACCTTTAAAACCATGGAATTGAATCAGGTTAAAGAAAAGTACTCTGGTGTATTTTGCATGTAAATTGACAATCACGTGCTAGATTGGTACGCCTATTCCCATTGAAAAATAGCCTCAGTCTAACTAAATTTGACTCGCTTGATATGACACAAACGATCTTCTTTGCTTTTGTGCACAGAGGCCATGCCATCGCCCCTACCTTCGAGCCCTGCCATCACCAGCGGAATGCTGTGCTTTAAAGAAGAAGACTTTCGTGACCCCACCTCTGCAAGCATTCATTCCCTCACATCTTGATGTTGCACCTCTACCCATTAACTTCGCCATTGCCTGATAACTTGCTGTAAAATTGCTAACGAACCGATGGCAGATAGCATTGTTTTTAGTATGTCTTAAACTTAGATTTAGTTGGTATTGCTCTCAGTCTTTCCGTTCTTTAATAATGATTTGTCTACTTCGAGTGAAGTCAACTGCTTGTAGTTTAAACAGTTCTAACGAAATCACACCTCCTACATAATTAAATTTGGCATAATTTGGACCATTGTATTGGACAATGAGTATAAAAGTGCAGCCAAAGCAACAGAATACAGTCAAGTTCTGATGCTCATAATGATATGGCAATGGAAATAAATAAATCCAGGGCTATTCTCATTAGCAGCAGTCCTCCCAAAATACCCCTTACAATTTAGCATCTGCTGAGATTGAAGCGCAAAGTCGCAAAGTTGTGTGCAATACAAGTCAAACGTGAATTTTTAAGCTCAAAATTTATGAGCCAATCCTTCACTCCCATCGCTTTGCTTAAATTCGTTATCTCTTAATACGTCAATTGCCCCATGTGCAACGAACGCTTTTTCTCTTATAATTTCTGAACAGGTTCCTTATCTTCCCTAAGGCCTTGATAAGGACCTTCCAGTTTTCTTATCAAATGTTCTGCTCTTAGAGTAACATGGTTTACACGGCCTATCATATGACCCTTTTTACCCGCTAAGCGAATATTCACACTAAGTCCAGTGAGTCATCCAAACTTCACCAAATAGATTTTGAGTGTGTCTACAGCTCGTCAGTGTTCTATTGGCCCACGCTGGGCGGAATATAGGAATGCTTGTGAGGCACGCCTTAGCTACACCTTCCCTGGATTACCAAGAGTAATATGGTCGACAGTGCAAATTGGTAGGAACTAACCTCTGTAAATCTTCGGGGGTCGATTCGAAGAGTTCTACACGTTAAGTCAACTCATGCCATACATTATGCAATCATTAGCAGAGGAACTCAGAATTTTACCTTTGTTTTAAGCTTATATCTAGTAAAGCTGCATTGTTAACACTGAGAGCCTATTAATAGTCAAAATTTAGTCAAATAACGAGCTAAAGAGCGCACATTTGCTACCTGCCAACAATTTACCAGCGTTCTCATCCGCTATCGCCTGCACCGTATGCACAAGGCAATCTCAAAATCTTGCTGCAGCCCTCTATCTACTCCTCGCTGCCTGATAGCAGGCGATCAATATCAACTATCGACTTTTTCATCTTTAGGTAGTAACAAGGGTGCTCATGGATTAATCCACCACCTTAGACTTTCCGTTATCTCAGCAAAAGTAGTATTCCATCAAAAGACATTTTGCATCCCAGTCACCACCACTTTCACCTGAGGCCTCCCTTACCACCCCGAAGTCACGAAAAAATACAATTTCTCATTGATCACTTGCATCCTTAAAAATAATATCTTTACAGGACATCAACACCGTCTTCTACGCATACAATGCCGATGAGCTAGAACTACACTTGAATCGACATTGGCAATCTTCTACGTAGTAACATTCTAAAGACAATGGTCTCGCTTGAAAAACACCCCTGCTCTAGCCTCAAAATGCAGCTCCGCAGCCGCATTCCTACTTAACTCTCCTGACCAATACCCTCGGGTGCCGCAAGCTTCATCTATTCTCGAATTCACTCAAAAAATGAGGACGATTAATGGTCCATTAGTTTTAAAAACAAAGCAAACTCAGCGTCATCACTCGATCCAACTTTTGAAAAGTAGGCACCTCACTTCCAGGAATTAGCAAGAAGCCTTTAGTATTGTTTGCCGAAACACGGCCTATGACCCAAAATAACAGACAGCTGCTTGTTATGCGCTCAATATTCCAGCTTTTAACAAGCATTTATGCTAAATATCCACTTCACAATCCTGATTGGGAGTTTTCACATGTTGCTGTAACTTGTTAGCACTGACTTCAAGAAGATTACGAATGTAAGCATAGCCTATAATATTAGTACGTGATTTAATGGCATGAAAATGGATTTTATATGCGTCTCTCAAAAATTTTTACTTCCATTCATTATAGAAGCTGTCAATTCTTGATTTTTAAAGCCGTCACTCTAGGATCCCCTCATGAGCAGTTATTTGAAAAAATTCTAGCAATAAAATTTAATTCAAACTTTGTCTGATCAAGCGCACAAAGCCTGAAAATGTAAAGTTTGCTTCATCCCTTTTAGAGACACCTAACATTCTATCATCTTGACTAGCTGTTGGACTTTTATTGCCACTTATGCTTTAATTCCCAATTGGCATACTCTTTCACACCTACTACCTTTCGCCGTCCCCATCTTCGTGGGTAGCATTCGTGTCTCATTACTTGGCCTGTTCAGCACCGCTTGTACACCTTCCTTCTCTTCTACAACCTGAGCAATCACCAGCGCGTAATAGTGTAGCAAGTGCCTTATGGACGGGTGAATGAGCTGAATTGCACGCAGAGAAGTCAGTGCTAATTCTTTGCATATGCAGTGACTAGTATACACAAAACAATTATAAACGCCGAAAGAAATACATGTTTGTGATTAAGCAGAACGCTATTGATATTCCTGTTGGTATCGACCGGGTATGATGACTTGTGTGCGTAGCCTCATTTAACCCTCAAACATAACGAGGCATTCAGTACACCATCTTCGTCCAGAAAACTTCGAAAAATTTAAAACAACCTTTGTTTCTTGCGCAGCAGTGGTTCCGTCGCATTATAAATCATCGTTAAATTACTTTCTTATCTTACTCATACAATAAAAATCCAAACATACGAGAAAAAAGTGGCAGCATAAAAAAGCAGCATTAAATTCAAAAAAGAGCGTCTCATATTAAGCGCATGACTACTGGCGACGCTCATAGCTGGTTAGAAGAGAAATAATTTATCTCCTAGAGGGTAAGAGCCGCTTGTAACGTGAGCATTTGTTTCCCAGAACGGATCCGTAGACCTGAAATACACCACAAGCAGCACAGCACCAAGGATACCTCCACGAATCGAAGGGTTGTCTATGAACGTGAACGATAAGGTTTTGCTGCAGCACATTTCGTGGTTACACCCGCCTTTGACCAATGGTAGGAATAATTTGCTAAGCGCAATTCATCTCATCTGAATCAAATCGTAGCAGTGTAATTAAAAAGGATCAGTGTTTCACTGTGGATGTTTAATCAGCGCTCAAAAATCATATTATGCTCATCCAACTGATGTTACAGACGTCGGTGACCGTACTGCGTGCTAAACCTATGAGATCCGTCACACCATAGGGTTATGTTACATCGCACCGGTGACGGCTGTAGTACACGCCGTGTCACTGGCACATTCTATTGCATTCTATCTGTCTACGAGTCTCTTCATTTCCCCCCCGCTTCAATCCATCTACCTGCTTCTCTATGCATTTGTAGCATCATACGCAATAAAATGCCTTTGCGTTTCATTACCTTCGCTCTCCTCCACTGCGTATAATATGCTGTGTATGCTACTGCATTTAACTAAGTAAAGCAAGCTGAATCGATAGCGTTAATGTTGGTGGCGGCAAGTCTGTCCCAACAAAATCCACGGGTCAATGACAATAATGTGTACTTCCGTTGCTTTAACTCGGCAACATGGGAAGAGCATTAGTTCCACTAAATGCCTTTTCATACCCAGTTAAAATAAATTGATCGAATCGGATAGATCGTAGGCCAATGTCAAATGTTAATTTACAATATCGTGTCGAAAATATTCGTCTACACTCACTTCCCATAGCCACAGCAGGTGATATTCTGGATAAATTTGGGGCAGATCGACCACAACTCCTAATTTCTTAATTAGGATTTCAAAGCATTGTCTAGTCAGCCATCTGCTGCTAGCCATTTGTTTTAATCAAGTTTTCTCTTCCCAATTTTTGCATATACTGATCTTTCCACCTGGGTACTCAACGGAGTGGCCTAGGAGCAGATGTCATCATAATGAATAATGCTAGAAATGCTAAGTGCAGTGACTACTCATAAGAATCCCTCTGAGAATACAATAAAATTGCAAGAAGGCGTCGTACTAGAAGCATGCCTCTTGCCATTCACATCAACTTCTTCACCGTTGACACGTGTAGCAAGTGGCGTGGCATTCTGTTTTGCTCCCCTTGATGCCCAAAGGGAATTCGCACCGTGATGTAGGGCCAAAAGAGGCTGCAGCACTTTACGTGTCAAAGGTATTATCGGTCAAGTTGGTGGAGTTGAGCAGCCTCTGAAGCCTTGAGCCACACCGCATCTTACCGAGAACGAGCATTACTCTCCATGAGATTATGCCTTTTAGCAAAGAATATTTTAAATAGTGTGACACGAAACTTACTTTCACTCATTTTTTCGGACTCTGCAGGCGTGGTGGCCCTGTAGTTTATGGATTTGAGGATAGAGTGGTATAAGGTCAGTCGCGTCTGTGTCACTGCATACATTCAGGGTCGGTGCGTGAGTTACCAGCATTCACTTGCATTGTGCAGCCTCAAAGCTCCTTCTCGGCCAGCCTTGTCTGATTAGTTGATAAAATCGTGAGTGCAGATAGGCAGTCGTTAGCAGAGGCACTCTTAACCACGGCTGTTTTGTCCTTGCAAAGTATACACAATCCTAAGTTATTTTAATGATAGCAATTGCGCTTAAGGCTATTGGCTGAAGACTTTATCACCGAAATTTCACAGTAGTTTGCTGCTAGCATTGAAAAACCCATTTTCTCCTAATGTTTAAATCAAAATTGAAGACTGGAATTTGTTCCTCATAAAACCCATGCGGTGTCGTAAGAGAGTTCAAACTGATGATTGCTCGTTCCACTACAATTCGTCTGCATCGAAGTCGACGAACTTTGAGATGCATGCCTACCAATTGGTCAAGGTGTTTTGCGGCTACAATCACTGTTAGGGTATGTTATCGTGGCAGCTCAAACCGCACTTAGTCAACCGGAGTTTTTCCTAAGCTGTGCATGCCCAACACGATTCGTCTGGGAAACAAGCTTTTGATCAAAATTGAGATGTCTTTAGGAAAATAAATTAATTTCGTATAATCCGGTTATCGAGACGATTTTGCTTGCATGTCCAACCTACTAATAATGACGGACCAAACGAGGGACCACGCCTGGGAGGCAAGTTCCCTAATCCATCTTACCCGTTCACTAGCCTCTCCTTCCCATCTGCACACTTATGAACGCCTGATTACGCTGTGTGAGTTTCACGCGGGAGCAAAAGCAAGAGTGAACCGGTTGCTTTGTGGGCTTGTCAGATATGTTAAATTATATGTTATGGTCTCACGATTAACGGTTTTGCTTGTTCGTCTTTTACTCTGAGATGTTGAGATTTTGTTGCCTTTGCCGATATCAAAGAAGTTCAAAGTAATTGGAAGGACGTTCATATTATGATGCTTTGATATGCATCATTATCTGTACACTTTACTTCCATATTCGATAATCACTTGCCCGATGTTGGGTGCTTAAGACGCAAGTTGTTGTCCCGTATCCACGTATGGGTAACTTTCCAGAGTTATTCAAGTGACGTCCACGTGTGAATGCTGCAGTGAGTGGGACGACTTATCCGTCAGGTGTACTTCATTTGTGAGCGGAAAGTGAAATGCCCAACGACTTCATGCACTAATTACCTCTGCAGTTTCTCACCTACGCAGCTTATGCCACATAAGATTGCACTATTTTAGGATTTTTTTGTGCGTTTTAATTGTATTGGGTTTAGTTCCGTTGCCTGAGACAAGTGGTTGGGCTTGTCGCTGCATGTTTGCGATGTGACGGTACATTTCGGACCGGTAGCTATATTAAATCTTAACTACTCTGTCACTATAGTTGACGTGGCGTCGCATCGTTAACAGGAGTGTAACCCTTTGCTTTTAGGCTCGTATTTCCTCCACTGGTCATGGAAACGCGTGACGGCTAGCACATTGTTCCATCCAATACGGGATTTTGCTTGCACCATGGAAGATGAGGGGGCTGAGAACGCAGAACTCTTGCAGAGGAGAGCATAGAGGGTGGTACTGAACAAGGCGGAGGCGACTATGTAGTGCGTCAGTGGTTTGTTGGATGAAGGATTTCAGTGACGGGGCCATCTATTTGCCTCGTCGTTGAACCCTAATGGAGTGGGTCGTTGGTATGTTAAATGCATGTGTATGTATTCCATCCGAGTATGATGTCTCCATTTGGTCTCCAGGGAGGAGAAAATTTGAGGATGCTGCAGCGCATATGTATGAATTGGTGATGGATGTGTTCTGTTGCACAGCCGCAGCCCGTTTTTACCATCAAATGACGGCTGCGGCATGTTTTACCCCAGCAGGTGTGGAAGCGTTTTAATGTTGTTGAGTTGCAGCTTATTGACGGACGTGAAGTGCAATTTAAAGTACCGTCTTCATTGGGTAACTCAATCCTGTTGCTAAATGCAGCGTGAATTGTCAAAGAGTGAGATGCCACTACTTAGCCTTGAAAATAGCTTTGAAAGGTGGTGAATGCGTATCTTATAGGTTGTCGGATGGATGGGCTTGGGTAGGAAGGGTTGTGTTTAAGGAGAAGAAAACAGGATGATCCCAACTGCTTTGTACAGGGGCATGTATGCCAGGAAAGCGGAAGGCGAGAAGGCTGAATACAGCATGAGTAAACTCAGTCTTTTACTTCTCAGGATGGTCTAAAATGCCGTGTTGCCAATTCAGCGCACGGTGCCATTAAATGGGTATGACGGCTAGTACCGCGATCAAGCAGCTACGTGGCGTTTAATGATATGGTGTACGAATTGGCCAGATGAGATGGGGATGTGATGGATGGCTATGCCGTGGAATGGCTCCAAATAACATCTGCAAGTGCGCCCAGGGTCCTTTGCGTCTTATCTTGGCCTTATCGACAGGGAAGTAAGACCCCCTCTAAGTGCTAGCATTTGTCTTTAAACATAGTAGATTAAGAAAGTCGCCGGCTGAGAAATATTCTGAAAAGCTTTTCCATGAGGCTGGACTCGCACCAAGTGAAGTAAGCACTGGCTATAAAATTATTAGCTGCCTTATGGATTGTTGTTGTCAAGTTAAACGGAAAATTTTGATGAAGATTTGCTTTCACATTCCTATAATTGTCAATTACTGGACGAATTGTTTCAAAGATAAATATATGGTGCTGCATTGCTTTATGAGCTAAAGGCATGCAAAGAGAGTGCACGTGATATTATTCCTTGTAAAGCTTGATGCGAAATAATTTGTTTAAATTAGACAAAAGCTATTTCACGTTGTTTCTTTGTTCGTTTATTATGCGGAACGTGGTCCCTAAATTTGAAAGTGGCCATGACTTTGAGGATACCATAATGTTGCGCTGATAGGACGCAGTCGCAGAGCAAATGCAGGTAATAAAAAGAAAACTGTGTAAATATGATGTGAGTCGAATGGATTTAAAAGTAAAAATGCTAAAGCACAATATTGAAACTTTTGCTAAAGAATAGTCGCAGAGCAGGTGAGTAATATGCAGCGTGGATGATAATGGTGAGGTGTAGTGGGGAAAGCGAAGTGCAGAAAGTAAGTATGGTGCTTTGGAAAATGCACTAAAGGAATGAAGAAAAAGGGGATGATGTGTTTGAAGCTAACGAATGTGCCTGCTTTGGACCAGTGAACTGAAGGAATGGAGTGAATACCAAATGTGAAACAAACAAGCGCATTTACAGGAAATTGCGATTGACTTAGAGAGCACTTTACAAGGGAAGGGGAACGATGGAGCGTTTAATAAAAGGAAAAAGAAAAGAAATAGAAAGAGGAAGAGAATTTTATCTGCGTGACCTAATGTTTAGCCCTTCTGCTTTATGATGACAGGGGTTTTCCCATCTGTAGCATATGCACTTCTCTTGCGCAACTGGAATTTGTTACAGGTGATATGGATTAAAGTGGAGATCTATTATAGTCGCATTCACTATCCGCTGCTACCAGTGTGGCGTGCCAAGACTCCCTTAAAGTAAAACAGAATGCAAAACACCAGGGCAAATTATGTGTGTGATAGACAGAGGAAATGAAGCTGCTTGACATGGCCTGGGAACCATTTTACTCGGCTGGGGCAATATAGCCACCCGGAAAGCCGTTGACGGAACCGGCGGTCAAACAAACAATAGACCACTATAGCTAAGGTAGAGCTGAGGATCTTTATCTAGATTTGAAAAGCAAGCGATGTTTAAGATGAATAAATGAGAAACATCTTCGTCACATTCGTGAAGTTGATCGGAATAAATGGGGCCCGTAAAATGCGATTCTTCATTGTCTGCCCTTCATAGATTGCGATCGCAATCACTTGTCCTCGGCTAATTTGTAAAACAGTAGAATCAGTAATGATCATTTGCTTTTTTGGATTTATAAATGCGGATTGAGCTGGTACAAATTGTTAGTTTTAAATGGTTTCATTATTTTAGGCGATGCAACCATTGCAGCATTGTAAGCGATCTGTTCGAAACTTTGGCTCATTCGAAAACCAAGGTCACCTGCCAAAGGACAACTTGGCACAGTAGCCACAATGCTCCCTGATCCCACTGCGGTAGTGTACTAACTTTCGTCTGCGGTGCGCTCTTTTTTAGGATTTCGGAGGAAAGAAAATCAGATTATTACGCAGTCTATTGACTAGCTGCTCTGACCACACCCAGCTATCCTCTGACTAATCTCTGACTGTCTCTGATGCGATCAAATTATCTATATCCATAGCATATTATTCTTGAATAAAATTATGTGGCACATAAAGTATTAGACTTTCCATTTGTAGGAACATTTGAATGATCATTAGGTATGCATTTTTAATGCTAGGCCTATCTTCAGGAAACTTGAAGATAACGAATATGTTGCAGCGGCTACACAAGTAGCCGACACCTCAATCCCAAATTTCGTAGTTTCGTCGCATACCACTCTAGTGATAAATGGTTTATCCTTCCTTCCTAATGTCTGTGAGACTCCAAACAAATTCCTAAATAGCTGATGCTAGACACCACTTACCAACGTGGTTTCTGAGCGATCATCGTTGTGAGGCCGTTTTCGCTGAAATAAGTGCATCTTTAAGGTTTACCAAAATGTCCTTCAAATTTTCGGCGCAATTAACCAGGCATTTCCCAATCCTAACGATTAGATTTTTGGCATGACTGCAGTAAAACGATAAAAAGCGAGTCTTTTTGGTCTCTAATGGATTTACCTCCATCGCTACTTACGTGCCTGATATCAGCAAATGTAATATCCTAGGTTTTTCAAGCCGCACCTCTAAATGCAATGTGCAAGCTCATGCGATCAATCTGCGTCAGAATGCGTGGTGTCTGAGGCTCAGTCGACCACCGAATAATAACATATCTATGCACCTATTAATAAGCTAATGTCTTAACGCTTACCTCTATTGTGAGTTTTATGCCAAATCTCTGTAATGACTGTGGTAACACGAGTTGATTTTTAATTCCATCTAAGGCCTGTGGCAGGTTCTCGTTCTTTGAGGAGATAATTGGTACCCAATGCATCAAAGAATGTTGGATCTCTCACACTTTTGAGCAAAAAATGGGGAAAATATAAGACGATATTTCATGAAATCGCGATTTTTGTTAGTGTTTTAGCAGGACACTGCATTTTACACTCGAATACTTAATTACATGAGCCAAGGTCCTTCATTGGAGACTTTTTTGCAATGGCAGGCCCTTCATTCAAATCATCGCAATAACATCCCAGCTAGCACAGTTCCTTGCTACCAATGCACTGCACTGCTTCATGGTTCACATACTGGAAGTTCTCCCATTAGCACACTCTTTCCAGCTTACAAGAGCATAACAGTTGTTTATTGGCAACTACTATTCTTTATGGAAAGAATGATTTCTCCAGCAGGTTAGTGCAATTAATTTGCAAAACAGTTGGCAGCGATAAATGTGTGATTTCATAATTTAATTATGGTTTGTAGACGTAGAAGCCGGGTTGGATAACACGCATACTCACATCGCAGCTTTACTGATGTGAAGGTGTAATATTAAGTATTCGAATGCAAGAAGATTGCAGTACTCTTTGTTTGTGAGTGATAAGACACAGTTTAAACATTTTCGAGGAGAAAAATCTATAGTATTCGTGCCTATCGGTTGATGCCACATGGAGTTGTGGCGAACCCTGCATTCCAAATTACCTCATTCCCATATTGAACTCTTGGCTTTCGTTGATTCTGGTTATTGCATTTTGAAATCGGTTGCTATGTTTATTTGGGTAACGCTCAAGTGAATTAATGCCTTCAGAATTCGATGGGCTCTTTTTAGACCTTCATGGAAGAAGGGTTCACGCCCTCAAGCAAATCAATGGATCGTTGGTCTAATCACACCTTCCTGACCCCTGGCTCATTTCTTTGTCAACCACAATGCCCTCATGTATGACTGTGTTACCTTCATGACATGCGGGTTTCCGCGGGTGCCATGTTTCTATTGCTACCTTATTGGTGACTTAAAATGTGCGTCTGGCAAAATATACGGTGGGTCGGATTATCAACAGATACGCGTGTGTAGTGCTACGACTAAAATTTAAATTGAATGCTACGATTTGAATTGGCGTTGCCAGTATTTCATCAATTAGGACGAGCAAATTAGTTTTAGTAATTCACGAAGCCTTATCACTACACGAATTTATTAATGATTTATTTTAAGTAAATCCAACAGTTATTGTGCCAATGTCTTTCCATAACGTTGAAGGTGAGACTACAAAAATATAATTGGCTCTTTCAGGTGGCGGTCGGAATGCAGCTCTGCTACAGGGCGATAAAGCTGATCAATCGCAAGTCTTTACAGGGTTCAGCTCAAAGTTGTGTGCTTGAGTCTTCGTTGTAAATAGCTATTGGAATGCGCAAATGACTCAATTTAGTGATAGCTATTGAATAGTTGGGCTTTCCTCTGAAGAGCTAAAAAGCAAGCATGTGTAGAGACTCCATAAAAGCGAAGGAACGACAGTCGCCTAAAAGACAATGCAGCATTTAGCAAATTTGGTGGTTGACATAAAGCAGGATTAAACAGGTAATTGATTGGGAGCAAAGTGGGTCACGCTATAGACTGTTTAATCAAAGAATAAGTGAAATATAAATGAGCATGCAGGTGGGCAAGCATGGGGCTTCAGTGTTGCAGGCCTCTTTAGACACCAAGGCCTCACCATCAGTGGTAGTCGTGGCCGTTGCATCTTCTCTATTTCCTCCTGCACAAAGCAGACCCTCCAAAGTGCCTAAATTTGCGTAATGCAGCATTTGTTGCATTTCCGGCGGCTGAGCAACCAACATTAGAACAAAAGTAGAGGCCATAAAAAAACAGAATTCATTTTGTACCTACCTGATGAGAGATAGCTCCTGAAATGATATGTTAACGAGTAAATTAAAAACGCCACGACTCTCCCATAGTTTAAAGGAGAATCTTCAAAGAGCGCCACTTCTATCTCATCGATAATGCATGCGCCAATTATAAAGATAAAATGAATTCTGCACTATATAGGGTCTTGAAACACATTTCAATTGGAGAACCCGTATGTTTGCACAAGTGTTTTGTGATGCCTGAAGGAGTAAGGCCACAAAAAAGTGCTAAACTTGCATAAGCACTAGCAGAACTGAATAATTGACTACACGATGAGTAGATTTAGGCATGATTTGAAGCGCATCACCACCCCAATTTCATGTCAAAGCCAAGATGATGCTCAAAGAGTTGTCTAGAGTGGAATTTGAGCTCCCCATTACCTAAGTAGAGGAAGATCACTTAGAGACAAAAAGGGTTCGCTTTCCACCATTATACTACAGCCATGCTGAAAACCTAATCGTCAAGCTAAGAAAAAGCCTGATGGATGCACCAAAACAAGACTATCACCAGACGGCCTATTACTAACTACCGGTCTAATATTATTCTAAATGTTGAGATTAATCAAAACATTTTAACGGAAAATGAGAATCCGAAATCGCCTATCATGCAACGAATTAAAATGATCAAGGTCAGTTGCTTGCATCAAGATCGAGTGACGTTTGTCAGTTCAGACACTGTTTTACGTGGTGAATCGACGGAGTCCGCGACAAGTGGGTCTCTGAAGTAGTGATGACCCCGATCAGCGCTAACTAAGCAAATCCATGCCAATTACAGCACAATGTAACAGACTAACTACTGTATCGCAAAGTTAAACGGCATGTGTATGCGTCATGCGACCGACATTAGTTCTTCATACTTTTGCCTGGTTGGTACCACCGCAGCCTTGCCTGATGATTGCACGCAGCAACATTGCACGCCTTAGTTGTAGAAGCTGAAATTCGATCTTGCTGAATAGCGAATGGTAATGATACCATCAGCTAGTGCAATACACAAGTGCTTGCATGCAAGTGGGAGACTGTATGGTTAATTGCAAGTGGTCGGCAGTCTTGCTTTATTCGCC
>JADWOT020000372.1:0-57308 GCA_036345935.2 Taenia hydatigena | reverse complement strand
AACGATCATCTTTGTGTGGCAATTTCCGCTGAAATTTTTTGTCTTTAAGGTTTATCAAAATGTCATTCAAATTTTTGACGCATTCACCAAATATTTCCCAATTTCGACGATTATATTTTTGGCATGATTGCCGGATCCGAAGACAGTGCATAACGATCCAAAGTAAAGAGCCTTCTGTTAGCAGTTGCAATTAGTACGGGTGGCAGAACATCGGGTACGCTGATGCATCGAAACAAACGCAGCGATTCCTCGAAAGGGTAAAAACCAAAATGAACGAAACAAATAAGTTAATTATGCAAGTAACGAGACGTATTCACAGAACATGGGTTGGAATTTGTTAAGTTGTACTGGTCAGTCGATAGGATTTACGGTGAGAGTGGTGCATAAGATAGTTGGAAAGACCGAGTAGAGATGTGGAAGAGTGGCGAAATCGGTATTAAGGGGAGTCATGCTGACCCGATAGTGCGTAGCGGATTTGGGACGGAGGGACTTGATCAAAACGCAATGGATGGAAGTTGCCAACGGGAAGACCTAGGAATCAAACCGGTGTGGCCTAATGGATAGAGCGTCTGCCTCCTAATTAGAAGATTACGGGTTCGAGTCCCGTCACCGGTGCTTTACTGGCAACTTCACTACTCTAGTCGTTTTCCCTTTAATGAATTTGGTGAGGATTTGGTAATAAGTTATGCAATGTGTCGAATTCAACACCTTTTACTCTCCAAACCTTCTCATTCCGTGAGCGGGCTCAGATTCTACTGCATGCGTGTTCGAATGCACGCAGCCTATAAAAGCATGTAAAATGACAGTAGTTATGAAGCTGACCTTATGTGAGAGTATTGCCTACAAAAATTTGACCTCGAATAGGATAACTATGAATTACCGGTGTTAACAAAAGACCATAAAATGCCTAGATTGACAATCGCCTATTGTTTCATCAACCAATTGGTCTCTTGTATTGCGGTGGTTCTTCAGCTGACTATAGGGAGATGTTTATTACAATTCAGTTGAGCAGGACGAATTAGAGTGGATTGGAGACGGGCTGGATGCATGTTAACAGCTCCTCGGAGATGTTGGTTAGAAGTGTAGATGCAGAATAATAACGCATTTGTAGGCCCAATCTGTCTAGAGGTAGGACTCGCAACCTAATTGCTTGATATTCCAAATTTGAATTACGAACACCATCTCCTTTGACTTATTTCTCCATCCGCTAATAATGACTGCAATAATTAATATCCGACGGGCGTCAGAGACCCTAGATTGTATAGTAATTCTTCCTTGCAGAAGTGCATAGAGTCTATCGGATGTATTATACAGTCATGGTAGTAATATCTATACCCATTCCCTAAAAAATCTTATTCGGCTGATAATACACTTCATACCTATAGCACAGCTACACTCACTTATGCAAGCAGGATGCCTATGCGTTGGATACTTATTTTTTGGGAATTGATTAACAAATGCTGCTTTCGGTGCTTTTAACCGAAACATGCGTTCCTAGTGCGACAATGCATGGAGCAAACGCCTGTGGTTAGACGAGCATGCTTAATTCTGCAAAGTTAGCTGTGATGAAACGTGGATAAGAGCATTGCGGTCTTCTCATGCAGACAAGAACTGCACTTACTAAATTGCAATTATAGAATCATCCTCAGCCATCAGGCTCAGGTCGCACGTAACTACACGTTGAATTCTCAGAGCAGTTAGATCGCTCTATTAAGACCGCTTGCGATCACTAAGCAGATTTCATGAGCGCACTAAAAATTTTGTCTGCGAATTGGCATTTGCTCCTCGATGATTAGGAGCTTGAGGCTAACAGAGCGAAGAAAAAAACAAGGTTTGGTGGCCAGAAGTTAGCCAAAAGAAAAGAGCAAGCAGGTATTTCTAATAATAATGCTACCATTGAATAAGTTCTTTAAAAAGACGAGGTGCGAAGCATTACATTTCTATTGGGAAACATTTAAATGTTTAAGCCTAACCAAACGGTCAGATTTGCCACTTATACTGGCGTTAAGGGAGTCAAAATTTTAACAGGAGAAGGGAAGGAAATGATGTTGCATTATTGGCTCCTATCACCACGGTACGGTTTTTCATTAACATTGTTCAGCATTGTTTTTGGTTTTGACGAGATTTGGAATAAAGTACAAAAACCTGGTAGAGGAATGTTGCTAAATGAATATAGGCGATTAATAAATGCAAACGTAACAGTTGAAACGCAAAAGCAGTTGAAAACAAGGCAAGTAATCTGTATGTAAATGAGCAATGTGTTCTGGGAAAGCTATGAGCAGATTAACACAGGAATCTGGGTCTTAGCATCGTTGGGGAAGTAACTATGTTAATCACATAATGAGGCGGTGAATACGAGGAGAGCAATATTAAATATAATACAAAGTTGCGCAAAGATTTTATTTTAATTGACAACTATACTTGCGATTGACTCGGCGTAAGACCAAAGAAGACAAAGTGAAGCAATTGTATTTGAACCCAATCCCGTCCTGTTTTAAATAAGCGTTCAGTGTTGACTTTTCGTTTATAGGATCGAGTCGAATAAGCTGATTTCTCTAATGAAGCCAACCAGGATTCATTCTGTCATTCAAATGTGGTTTGGCAATAGCCGCTTTATTGTTCCACCTAATTTAACGACTGAATGCAGCAACTACGTTGCGAGATCTCTCAGTGGCATGACTTAGCGATAGCAAACACAGATTTTGCGAATCAAGACCTTTTAAGGACCGAGTACGTGATTCCCACCGGAGCGAATCGTAAGTGACTGACCATACCTAAACGCTCTAGTTAGTGAGAAAGCAGACAAACGCTTCCATGAATAGTGACTGCCTTTGTCAATGTACAAGTCTCGGGGTACGGACTGGCATCGAACTGTACCGAACCACTGAACCCGCTTCATTTATGCTCCGGTGGGAATCACGTCAAAAGGAAATAACCCATTAGCGTCAAATGCTTTCTCAGCTGTGGGCAATTTGTCCTTCCAACAAGTGTGCAGAGATTGGGCTTCATAACACTCACTGCGTGACGACGCAATAGTTAATCCAATAAATGTGACCGTAAGCACAACGGCTTTGGTTTTTTTCAGGTACATCACGTACTGACCACATTCACGACCTCTTAGACATTTCTCCCAATGGTGTAATTCCTTGTTCCCAATAACGGAGTTTACAAACTTCATCGTTTCCCTTTTGTGCGTGCAAGCCATACGCTGAGGTTGCGCATAAATCTGATGTAGTCTTCGTCCAAATTTACCTTTCTAACTAAATTTTAACCCTTTAGTCTCCTATAAATTGACAATACTTAAAATGCTACAACCTGGTGCAATGAGACATAACAATGTTGCGACAAACAATCGCAATAAAAATAGAAGAGATATCGGCACTCACATTTGGTCCATCAAAGTGCGCGCGCCTTATATCGAAAGAAATTCTCGTCAGATATATTGGAAAGATGCAAAATACCTAAAATGCACCACTTTTGTTCATTTTGTGGTGTTTTAGGGTTTCTAGTCAACACGTAAAAGCTGCGTATTTTTTCGGCTGCACCAGAACTTTTACCACAATAAATGACATTATGTAAGATGGTTACTAAATTAAAGCTGCTTGCATGGATAAATGCCAAAGTATAAAACAATATTTACTAAAGCGTCCCAGAGGGGAGCCTGCATCTGCAAAGCACCAAAATGGGCCAATATGGATTGCGGTTTTTCATCCTCATTTGGAAGGACACGTGGTAGTTCACGAGTGAAATAACCTTTTAGCCTTCTTCAAATTCGACGCCTTCTGCATACATGCCCTTTTCGTCACCCTAAATAAATTTTCCGCTGACATTAGCGTAGGATTAAGGATGGTGACACTTTCCTTTTGCGAGAAGCCTCCCCCTGCTCATGACAATGGCTTAGAGTTGACGCGGTTTTTTCCTTCTGACCTTGTAATTTTCCAATTTAATCAATATTTTCGCCACTACGTTGCATCAAGCGCAATAAGGCGTAGCAGAATTCAAGACAGCGTCTTATTTCCTCGTCGAATTAACACCGGAATTGGAACCGAATGTCTACTTTGGTTCTCATCACCATACACTGTGGTGCCACATATTTGGCCAAATTGAAGAGGCAGGGAACCAAATAGATCCTAATGCCATGTCTCGAAGTAAGTTAATCCTGTTTCTCTAAACAATAAGCATGGCACCACCATAGACCCTGCAACACGTTCCACTGACCGAGCTCCACACTGGATGATGGGGAAGAATTCAGTCGTGATGAAGCGTGACATGCTCACCAATGCTATTCAACACCGGCCGCTGTATGGAACATTACTAAATATGCTATCGCATCCCAGTCCTGGTTCATTTTAGCAGTATGTGCCTTTCTTTTTCATCATATCATTCTTATGAATTCAGTGCGTTTTCATAGGCTAAAGCGTAAATATAACACAAAGACCAAATAGTGCTAACGCGGGTGAGAGCTTGACTCAGGGCGAGTTCTATGCCTAGATAGGGAGGTAACGGTGACCTCGCATTGCCACAAACAGATGTCCTTATTTGCTGAGGTGTCCATATTGGTTAGTGGGTACTGTTATTAAAATAACAGACATTCCTTAACACGTGCTCTGTATGCAGCCTCATTTGCACAATACACGAATCAAAGAAACGGAATGCAGCACAATGACTGGTATTTCACAAGCCCTTGATTTAAATATAATTTGCTGTTAGTCTAGTTTAATTTAACTGATCAGATGAACTGTTGACAAATTAAAATCATTACATGCGTAAGTTACTCCTGATTAAAGAGGGGACAATAACCCTGCACAAAAAACCAGTAGAGATGTCATTTCTCTTGACCTAAGAAATTTCGGGTGACCGATAACTACTGTACCATTATTTTGCAGAGCATTCCTCTTCACGGCAGTTCGGAGTTGGGCTTGTGATGGGTAAATCAAAAAGCCGTTTTATCAACTGGTAACAGGAGCAACAAGACAGATCAACATGGGCTTTGTTGCAGCCATACTGATTCACTAGTCCAGCCTCGGCTTTCATATACTTGTTCTCTGATTTCTCTCCTGGTGTACTGATATGTAAAGCCATGAATACTTCGGATTCGTCATCGGTGTTGACAAGTAACCAACAGTGCGGAACAGTGTTAGATGGGCAGCATATTCTATCCGGCCATCTCATTTCCCTCCTTTTTTTTATTTTAACTTGCATAATCTGGCAGCTGATGGGAAAATGAGATTTAACTAGCGAAATGAAGGCAGTACTGAAGAGAGGTGTCAATGCGCCTCGTGAAAGGAAGAAGCAATATCTAGTTTGGATGACTTTTTCTCACCCATCAGAGAAATATTAGCCTTTTTGTCAGGATTGGTTTCGCCATCCCGAAGGATCTTACTAATACATCTTCCATCCAACAATGTATTGATGTCTTTCTGCTATTGCAACTTAAGTGGACTGCAAACTTTGGCTCGACCTAAAAAAATGCATGGCAACAAAGACCATTCCCATTTGATTTTGGCAGACTGTACTGACCGGCTTTTCGTCAAGTTGTAGGGAAAATTCAAACATAAAGGTCACCATTTATGCTTAGCCCTCTATCAGTTATACGCGAATTCAAATACTTTCGTCGATGGTAGAAGAATAGTATGGCCTGACATGTCGCGAATCGCTAACTTGTTTATAATCTGGAGTCATTCACTGGCACCTTCTCCACTGAAGTCGATTAGTCCTGATATTCTGCCCAAGCAGCAATGAATTCGGGGTTTAGAAACAATGGTCATGGATGGCCTGTTTCCTCCCTTTATTTTGTGTTGTGACATATCCTGACATTAGGAATGATTCTTGTGGTAGTGTCACGGAGACCTACACAAAGACCCAAGGTCGCAACTCAAGCATCCCACCCTTGTAATATTAATTAGCTTTGCATTCCTCTCGTACGAGTGCCAGTTACTTCTCTAGAGGCGATTGCGGTAGAGGACATGTCATGTCCCCGCTTTCCACCGCAAAGCCTTAAATACGCTTGCTCGCTTATTTGCAAACCTGCTTTTCCCAGGCTTATTTGGTCAGCCAACACCATCGACGATGGCTTAGTAATGCGTTTTTAAATCGAGCATAATGCAGCACAATTTTTTGCGAAGGCATTAAGTTTTTGTGCACTTTGATTGTCACACGTTTTAAAGACAGGAAGCTTAACAGATAGGAGCCATTCGAAGCACAATTTACTTACACGCTTCGCCGGCATTTATACCGTATGCACAAACAAGAGGAGAATTTTTTACAGTCACTACAAAGTGGCATTAATTTCTGTGGCCATCCCTACAAACTTATAATCATAAACCCGTTTTGGTTTGCAAAAGCTGCAGACGAACTCATTTGGCCGTTGCTTTTGATCTCAAAACTGATTTAAGCACCTAGATATATGCAGTAGGAAAGCAACTGAAACAATTCGAATGCCAGTGTCAAAGCACTTATTGTATTTTTTGCAACTTTGGGAAAAGGAGCCAAGTCTATCTCATTGGCATTTATGTTTTTACTTGCATCCGCAAATGGTGCAGTTTTGGACTCCATGTGTTCAGCTGATGACGCCGTACTTTTAATAGAATCTGGTTACTCCACTGTGACGCACCAACAGTCGCGACACGAGCACTTTATTTTGCGTGATGCAAAGTGTCTTGGAAGGCTAGGTGCCAATACATGCCATAAACAAATTGAGTTGAGTTCTATCAACAATAAACGAAACCTTGTGATCAAATAGTCCCAATCGCCTCAGCTACAAAGCTCCAATCTTTTTACTCAGCGATTGGCAGCGTTTGGGGTGTTTGGAGCAGCAACAGAAAATCAACGAAACGGGGTTTCCGTGCTTAATTTCCTGCTTCGCAGAAAAAGATTTCAAAATGAGCACTGCCACGCTACATATAATGGCGTAAAGTAGACCAAGAAGGCCTGGCAATTGGGAAGGCGTTGCATGTTTAAGGCTTTAATAAACGCATAAAGAAGTGCAAATGGCAGCGTAGAAACAGGTAAGATGAGAATAGACATTTGAAAATGTAAAGTCAGTATGGAAGGGCAAAGCACTTGGTGGATACAAAAGCGTTCACAGCTTAATATTTATTTTTAACTAAGGGAAGAGGTTGATAAATGACAGGAAAATTCAGGTACTGTGAGTTTTCCTGCTCAGCAACAAAATATGCATAGTTTAAATTATTCAATAGCGAAAAGAGAAGCAGTCCACGAAGAAATAAGGGGCTTTAGTCATTTGTGCTATAATATCCTTTCTTGGCTGCCTCAGTTATGTGGTTACTCCTCTTCCCACAGCCGTTGAGGTATTGAATAGTAGTGTCGGGATTGAAAGACATCTTGCCGGAATCGTGTTGAGCACCGGACGAAAACTTGTATGCTCCACATGAGGCATTCCTTTAGTAAATTCTCCTTTCGGTCGCAAGTCATCTTAAATTTTATCTAGGTTTCCTCCTCCTCTTTCGATCTAAATGTTAATTGCTTTAAAAATAAACGCAAGTATCTTACGACAAATGCGAAGAAAAACTCGCCTAAGGTTTTGAACAGGAAGAGTGCTAGGAAGGCTAGTAGGGCAACAGCGGGAAAACAAGAAAGGTTCTTCAAATCGGCTATTAGACAGAGTAAGTGAGCTCCGATGGTCGTACGCAATGAGTGATGCATAACTTTAAAAAACAGTTGATGGTGACTTGCGGCAAATCGCATGTGCGAACTATGGAAGAACTTAACCGCTTTTACTCCGCAAAAAGTAGGGCACAGTACGAGAGGCAATATCTATAAGTGAGGCGGTCTTTATGCTTTGTGCTTCGTTTAAATGACTTTGAATATGTAAAGACGCTGACCCTAACGCTCCAGCAACATCTTTGTCGATCGCTGGCATATTTACTTGAAGTACAGTGATAGCAATTTCATCACCTCACACAAGGTAGTTGAAAAACATCAAATCTTGCGGTGACTATGCAATAGTCTTCCTATCACGGAAAAGCGACTTTTTGCTCGTACCGCATGCCATAAATCCTTCCACTGGGAGACCTCGCGCACTACTACGATTAGTGCATAGACATCATGAGGCTTAGCTTTAGGCAAAGCTGATCTATTATCGTATAGTAGCTCAGGCGACACGCGCATCTTTCTAGCGGCAAGGATTGTAAAAGCATTAAATAAATCAATCCGATGATTTGGTTGAGGATTAAATGCGTCCAAAGTGGAAGTCACTGTAAAGCGTCTTTCAAGATCCATCAGCATGCAATAGAACACCTGGCTGATTTTAGCCTTTCTATGAGCCCTACGGTTCATGTTGTAAAAGCATTTCATTCCTTTGCTGTATCTGGCGATATGTGCTTGCATAAATCCACAAAGGATATGTCAATATATATGCGATAAAGCTAGTCGCATAAAATAAGGCAGTCAGGAGGTAGAACTTGAAATCTCCGTCAGTCGTGATGCTTTTGCAATTGATTACATCCGGCACACAGAGATGCAGCAAAGAAGTGAATCACCGAAAATATTTCCTTATACGCAGGCAGGGCCAAGCACTCCAAACAAAAGGGAGCGCATATCAGCGCAAATCAAATTTCTTACTAGCAAGAGGAGAAGGAGGGCGGAAGGACGGAGACGGTGCCTCTCTTATATCTTCTACCCAATCACTATTTTAAGCCACTGCCAATGAAATCACCTTTTAGCAATAAAATGAATGTAGATGGCACAGAATGAAAGACATGATGACCGGGCCAATGTTTGACAACCTTTAGTACACGCGACAATTTGTGCATTTTTCGAAGGTTGTATGATTTTTACTTTTCGTTTCTATAGGATAGAACGGCAGACAGTCACGTACCGTACTGCGTTGTTATCGAATCGTTTATTGTTTTATTACCGTAAAAATCTAAGATGATGTGAAAATAAAAAAAGAGCCTAGACGGATTGTTTAAAAAAGTTAAAGAAGAATATGCGCGTCTCACCTGAGGGTATTTTGATTGTAGTGCTCAAAAGCAAGGCAGAATGATTAGGGTTACATGTAACATCCCATAAAATTGCTAGTATTTTTCGCCGCTTTCCTCACAATACTGTAAGGTACTTAATTACCAGAAAGCGCAATCGAACCCTTTAGCGCGTAAGCTGATGGTCCACGAGTCTATGCAGGATTAGACGCACGCTCACCCGACGACCTTTGCATATTCACAACGGCCTTCGTTATTTTGCATCGTCACCCACCCTCTTAGCTTCTCTTCTAACTAAAATTGGATGCAAAGCCAGGTGATGGCTTGGGCTCTGCATCCATCACGTTTAACATGCAGTAAAACACATTAGGCTCATTTTATTTAACGTGGTGTCGTAATAAACCAAGGCCGTATGAAAGAGCACACTGCTTACGGCAGAGAAGAAGGGATGAGAAGCCATCGTGTGATTTAAAGGTCATGTCCTGATGTAATCCACGACTTCCGAAGAGAAACTCGGTTTTTTAGAATACTACGCAGTTTCCTTGCGCTGTCAGGTAGTTTTTGTATTATCCGATTGTTTCTATAGGTGTAGGAATTAACTCAGTAAAGAGTGCGGTGTCTCATAGCGCAGTACTATGTTTGCCTACTCAAAAGGCTTTAAGGAGAGCCTTATTTAAGATGGTTTTTTTAAGTCGTCACCTAGAATTCGTTTGCTCGCTTTTTGGTATTTATTGCCTTCTTCGTAAAGCATAGTGAGCTTGCGCTGACGCCTCGAATTGCCCATGCTGGTTGATAGTGAGGATCCAAGGACTGCCAAGCAAACTTTTCTCATCTTGATAAATGCGAAAAGTCACCTAACGCCTTAGCGTGTTTTGCTTTTATATACATGAAGAAGTCTGTTTGCCATTCGTAGATTTTTACGCGCCTCTAGCAACTAATAATGCAAACAAAAATGGCTTTCTGCCTTGCACTCCTCCACATGAAAGGGTTGCTCAGAGATGGTCAAGCATACACAGATAGCATGGTTAGTGTGCTGAGAGCATTTTGGCGAGCAGGACGTAAAATATTATAAAAGTGTCCGAAGCTGACTAAAGGAAGGCAAATTATCCATTTATTGGGTCTGCCATCCATTTTACAATGCCCAAACCAAATGTTTCCACAACCAATTCAACCGACAAATCTACATATACTGGTTTTTTAATGCGGATCTATTTGCTTTTATGGTTCTGGCACCCATGGTAACTTTCACGTGATCCGTACGAAATACCCACCCACAATATCGCAGCTCGTCACATAGATGAAAGTGAACGCCATCCTTATAGGGCAGGCATCCTCACTAGACTACTTAGCACATTGGCTTCAAGCGGTATGGTGATCATTGATTTCACGGTGTGCATATAAGCGCAAGTCAAGAGATCACTATAATTGTGCACTAAGGTTATAGGCAAAGATGTGCATGATATCCGGGCATAGTCGTGCCAATGGGTCGCACACCCGACAAAAATCAGCGAGTATACTCCGTCGAATCTCAAAGCACTACGGGTGATTGTGACTATATTAATCACAAGCGTTGATCCTGTTTAGAACTCCTAAGGAGGCTCATTTCACTGCAGACACCGACGCTCAACATCATTACCTCTGCCTTTACTAGTTTCTAAGTCGCTCCATCAGAAGTTGTGTCAAACTGCAAATGACAGTCAAAGAGGTAAAATTGATTATCGTCTTACTGGTTGAATTGTGCTAGAGATCCGCGTCTCATGATAAGGTGGCTGCAAAGTTAATTTGACATTAAGACATGTTAACGATAGTATTTGCATTTGTGCTTTACTCAAAATGCTCCAGACCATTAAAACACAAAGCCAGTTTTCGTTAAATGTGGGTTTTAGCTTTGGATGTTATCAATATTATTTTTTATGAAAATAGATTTAACGCTTTCCTTGTTCGAGTTTACTTTGAATGCTCGAAGTAATACGCAGATTGGTGGACTAACGGAGGTAACAAACCTAAACTACATTCATCGCCAGAGTGTAGTCTGCGTTCCTTGGCGAGGGAAGGATTATGCGGTTGCTGTCCTGAAAATGCGTATCACTTACATGGCAGCTGACTTGGCACCTAGATGAGGGTGCTTGTCACTTGGATCGTCAAAGCGAGTGAGGAATGGCTGTCACGCCTCAATTTCCTGTTAGGAGAGGCCGGTGCCATTTAATTTGTATTTGTCGCCATGGTTAATCTCATGGAACACTACAACAATGCGTCATTGGAATGAGTCCAACCTGGCTGCGTCTTTAACTGAAGTCGGCTGACAGCCACATCCCGTGCGAAGCAGACAGGCACATCAGTCAACACAACTCCTCTGAAAGTGTTTTGGCCCGATAAATGAGCCTGTAATCTGCAAAATCATCAAGTGGGCTTGTATAGTATCGAGTTTTCAATAAAAAGGGTGTGCCAAGAAAAAGATTTGGGGCGAGCTGAGCTAAGCCAAGCTGATTAGATTTATACTTTTCCATTCTACCTCCCCACGCGCCACCTCGAAACATGGTCTTTGAGAGTAGGCTTACACTATGGTAAGCGAATGTGCATGCCGAGGAGTATGAAAAAGAAACGAAGATTGCGAAGGTAATAGGAGAAAGTAGAGTGCGCTGAAGAAGAGGAAGATGGTGATGACGATGATGACTCATGAGGCAAACGATAGTGCTGCAATAGTCTAGTGGTCAGGACTTCACGTCTTGGGTGCAAGATTCCATGTGCAGATTCCAGTACGACACCCCTTGAATCGCCTCCCCTCCCACTTCACTGCGTCTACTCACTCAACCACGCATACGCTCATTCAGTTGATAACTCACTTGGCACCACACTTACACATCATGAAGGAAGAGGGAAGTGAAAAATCTATTTATTTATCGCAATATTCAATGTACCTTATGCCGGATTAGCAGAGGCTATTTTACGCGACCTTAAGGTGCAATGGCAGCGCAAGAGACCAAACAAAGTATCGAAGGAAGCAGTTGAACAACTGCCATCGTTTACTCACTCTGCTACTATGTGTGCGGTCAAAACGATCGACCTCTTGACGTCCCTCGAGGGTTGAACGTGAGCCTTAAGTCTCAAAATCCCAATTGCTGACCACCCCTCCCCATTATCCATCGTCACCAGCTGGCATGTCTGCTTCGGAAGGTATCTACGGCAAACTTGCATATCATCCACCTACCTCATTGTGTTACATTGCATATTATATTACATTACATCGCAATTGTCTCATGCACACCGTAGGTGCGAACAAGGTATAAATTTTCTATAACGGTAAATAGGACTGAGTATGGTAATAGAGCAAATTATAAAATTAGGAAAGGGTTCAGTAATTCAGAGTAAAGCTGAAGGGGCTTAGATTTAAACGGTGAAGAAAGTACAATCGGGTAGGGTAAATAAAAAATGGATTGCCTGAAGCTTTGGAACGTATTTCATGCTTCTGAAACGGTTATCGTCCTTTCTTATTAGTAGCATCGCAAATATATTTTACTTTTCTATGCGTTCTTCTGATCCTTCTTCCCTCATATTCACGATCCTTCAGTGTTCCAATTTATTCTTGTGCGCCATTTCACTATTATCACATCTAGCATCCAGTTTGAAGCGCATGGAAGGAATAAACTACAGTTGACTTCTTCTAGTGTGCCTTTCATAAAAAAAATCCTTCATATTTTACTAAGCCCCATGACTACATGAGTGGTTTCAAGAATGTATGAAAGAAGTAAAGAGCGCTGCTCCGCAGCTCCCTATCTACGACTTCTCACCTTTCAGTCACTTCCCTGCCTCCTGCACCTGAACGTTCATGTCACCTTACTCCTACCGAAGACACGCATGGACAGCCATTGCAATTTGCAATGAAAAATAACATTTTATCCAAGCATAGAATAAAAGATGCAGAAGAGGAAATTCCCTCTATCAACTTGGCAGCAATCTTTAGGGGTAAAACCACCGGTTCCTTTAATCGCCGCTCTATCCTGCACTACGCTTGCTGTGCCGAAATTGATTTCCTTGTCCTTAAGTGTGCTCTAAATTCCCAAATAAGCATCTGCATTACGATACCTGCCGATGTAAAGCGATTCCCCCATTATTCATGTCCCACTGCAAAAGCCCTGTAGCACGGTATGCAAGTCTCGACTTAAATAAATCCGATTAGATTGAACTGAATCAGAAATGATACGATTGGCAACCTAGGCCAAATTATAACAGGCTTGAATAGCGTGCCTTATACGGTGCCATTCAAGCCAGTCTCAACACTGATTCGACATGCCCAATCAGCTCGGCACAACTTTGTGAAATGGGAATTGGGGCCTTATCTTTCATTCGCGCAGACATTAATGAATCAAGGTGCGCACATAAGGAGTAGGCCTAAGGATGTCTTTGAAATGGATGGAGAAAAGCTCTCCTGTCTACGCCTCCTTTCTCACGTCCACTTTGACGAATCTTCGGTAAATGACTCCTTCGTCCCTCACTACGCTCAATATGCCCTCAAGAATTGCGTTTTACATTATGTCCTATTGTTTGTGCTTTACGTATTCGACTCAACGGAACAAAGGAGTGAGCACTCCCTGCATAACATTTCCTCACCATTATTTTTAATGTTTATAGACACAAGAAAGTTTCGTCCTTCTGACCCGCCTTACGCTTACCGTCCCTACTCCCCCACCGCAATTATTACCAGTCCTTCCTGCCTCCTCTTTCCACCTCATCATCTGCCAAAGCCCTCTTTGCAAATCCCCTTCATCTCCCTACCAGTCTCAAATGATGCCCGCAGGTGAGGCAAGGGAACACCTGCCGCTGGCTTTGTGGATGAATAGTCGCATAGCTGTGTCTTGCGCATTGCTGATCCTGAATGTGTTAGCTAAATTACTTGTTCATTCCCCAGTTTTTCAGGCCGTTTTACCTTTACTTGTGGGTTTTGCGCCAATTTTTTCTCTTTTGCACTGTTTTGCGCATACAATTTAACGAGGAAATGTTTTTAATGGCATTTGGTTTTGTGCCTTATCAACATAATTAACTGACCATGAAATAATTTTTGCTACTGGATTTGATGTCTTTTTCTCTCTTATCAATCTTACTTACATGCCTTTTTGGTGGACACTTTATTTATAGAAGTGATAATTTTGACGATCTCCTTCTGTCTTACTTGCACCATGTAGTTCTTTGGGCTTCTTGCGCCTGCATATTCATCGTCTTTATTTGCCTTGGCGGTGCCTTTACTAGTTCTAACCTCCCCTTCATTTTCTCCCTATCTTCCTCCCTTGATCAAAGGTAGTGTCTGGTTGGACAGGCATTTTGACGATGTCTCCCTTGTAAGCACATTTTCTGACACTTCTTCATATGTTAAGCAAAAGTGGTCACACGGACCGATAACGAACACTTGACATATAAGGTGATGCAGCGTGACCGGTCGGATGACCGGGCAACCTCTCGTCTTGCATGTTGCTCGCATATTTTTATTGCAGAGTAGGTGATGATCCTGAATGACTTGCGTCCATTGCAAGAATGCCAATTTCAGCTTGTGTAGTAATTTTGCAAGTTAAAGGCTTAAAAGATTTTCCATTGAAATTCATCGTTTTTGGTTTTTTTAGCAAAATAATTAAGGAATGTAAGACAGTCTCTTGACTGCGCGATACACGCATTCCACTGCTACAGCTTTCAAAGGATAGGTATTAGACCTTGGATGGTAAGTTCCTTTGTAGAATGTGCAATGCTTCTAAGGTTCAAAGCAAGACTTCTCGATCACATTAGCAAAGTAATACAAGCTCGTAGTTCGATTATCACTGCCGTGCACTTCAAAATGGCTGTCAATAGATTTTTGTGCGTTGTCTCCTACGCATAGTATTTAGGGCCGCTGTGGTGCGACATAACCGTATTCTGTCCTTTCGCATTGCATTTTTAAGGTAGTTTGACACAGCTTAATAGCAGATGGTTTCACGCCATCGCTTCCATCTGGAAAACCAAATATTGCAATGCTCGCATTTATGTCACCTTTAGAGATCATCGAGAGGGGGCGGAAGTCTCCCACATTGTTTCATAAGGTGACGAGACCATTTGGCTGACAAGACAGGCCATAGCTTCTGGTTGGGTTGGACTGAAAAATGAGTTATCCAACGTAAATAGGGTAAGCGATTTTTGGAACAATGGCAACACTGCGCACAGGGCTGTTAGGGTATTGGAACTGGAAGGGGAAAGTGACATTCATTTAACTCCTTTCTATGCCCATTTCCTGTCCACACAATCTGCATACGTGAGTAGACGGACGCTAAACAGAGATGTGAGGGGCTAGGAGGACTTGGCTTAGACAGATAGATAGGAGAAGCAGGAGTGGAGCGGCGGAATGGTTGGCTAGGCAGGGATGTTGGCACCTTATAGGGGTGGAACGGTTGGGGCTAGATGACTGTAGAGGAGCTGAGGCAAATGCATCGAGAAGTGGGTTGCTTGTTGAGGTGGGGTGAATACCTGGCGAGGAATTGGGACTGCTTTGTAAAGAATTGGGCTCTGTGTTGGTGGCAGCTAGAAGACCGGTATATAAACGGGATACATCAATGAAGGTGACGGACGGGAAGAAGGTGATGCGTATAGCTATGTAAATGCTGTGTGGGTTGACAGAAATTCGACGAAGCAGATAGTGAGGGAAGTGGATTGAGAGATGATGAGAACTATGTAACTGCATGGGTGCTTGAGCTGGAAACGTGAGAAAGCAGCCCTTTAGACAATAATATGTGTGGATATGTCCAGGTTGCAAAGCGGCATACAATATGCAATTGGATTGATGAGGACTGGAGTAAGTTGTTAAAGAACCGTTATGTCGGGCGATATAAACCACTAAGCCGGAATAGGCTAAGGCTAATAAGCAGAAAGATCAAGTTTTACCGCGGAGAGAAGTAGAAGATGGGGAATCGGGAGCCTGGCTAGACAGGTGGGTAAGGGATGTCGATGTGTGAAAGATCAGATTCAGGAATGATAGACACTAGATAACAAAAATAATAAAAAGCAAGGAGACAGTGTGCTGGACGAGTAGGAGATCAGACTGTGTGTTGCTAAAAATTCGATATTTTCCGAGAAATTGTGGCCGAGTGTTAAAGGATTGGGTTTATGTTTGACAACAAGTAGGATTGAAGTAAATAGGTAGTGCTATAAGAAGTGGATGTTCAAGGACGGAACATGAGGTGGTAACATAAGGAAACAGGCTAAGGATTAATGGAAAGTAGAAATGAAGAAGAGATTGAGGCAATTAGGCAGAGAACTCAGGTTGTGGGGTTATGAGAAGTGATCGACTATCTGGACGTGCTTAGAATTTATGAAAATTAGATGTCTGCAGAGGGAAATTGAGAAGTGATGGAGTAGGAGGAAGTGAGGCAGACGGAAGGAGATTGTCACTGCAAAAAGCAGTGAAGGACTAAGACAGGTTGGTGCTGGGGTTCTTGCGGCGAAGCGCTATGCAGGATTGATTGTGAGAGACAGGGAGTGGCGATTGCGGTGAGGCAGGAAAATATGCTTCTAGCAATACACGTTTTCCTTATTTAAAATAGTTTAAGCGGATTAAATTTATATGGACTTGTCCACTACCGATACAAGTTGATGGTTCCGAAACTGTTTAGTGTCTTAGACAAAACGGTAAATTGACTGCGTATTATAGAGCATCTAGGCATACCATTTGTCAGCATCGAAGGTTTCAAGCCGTGCTCCTGCCTCTCGCCTAAATGGCACGTTTAAAAATACATAAGTATTAGAATAATGCACTACTTTTGGCTGTAAGCGAAACTAGAGGGAAACCGAAAACTCTAAACACAGATGTGTACGAGTGAGGATGAATAGTAAAGAGAAGATATGGCCTGTGCTATCAAGAATCATCAGGACCAAGCTGCACCCATTTTAAAGTCTTGTTTAAGTGTTCCTCTTTATTTACATAACATACATCACTGACTTTTTATTGTGGATTCCAATGCAAAAATCAATTCTTATTAAAAGCATTTTCTTTTTCTACACTCAACACCATTTACATGTACATGTAAATTACTTCGACATATTTTACGCCGCGGTCAATCAAATTCTGTGCATTCCAAGTCAACAGAAATGCATTATATTTCACTTGGGTCCAATGAAACACTTGCTTGACGGGATTTGTGCCTTCCGTTGCGTTTTCTAAAATGCAACTTCATACGGTAAGCATGTTTAAGGCGCCTCGTTTAATTTAGCTTGGGTTTGTAAAGCACTAGCTCCTAACGGCAGGACATTTATGCTTGTGTTTGCCATGACATTGGTGTATCTGCCTTCAAAATGCGTGAGTGTGGATGTATGAACTGCCAAGTACTAGGGTTAGAAAGGATTAGTATCTAGTGGTCGTCATCTCATAAGGCACTAAAAGGTCGAACAATTCAAACATAGGTGAAAATGCCGCGTCTATGACAAAAAAGGCATGATCATGCATGCAGGTGCAAAATAATAGCTTGTGGTTCATGCTAAGTGTTCATCGTTGAGATTTCAACTAGGAATGTAGCTGAAAATGATGTTTCACCGCTAAAAAAGTGCGAGATAGGAAGAGTGAATGAAATGGTTTGTATCCCAATTTCGAGTGAGAATGGTAGATGTAATCGGCAAACATTTCCTCCTCACATCCAACGCCAATTTCCACACTAATGATTATCATTAGCATTAGTGACTTTTACGTTTAGATCCACGCTTGATACCTGCAATGCAGTCATAGCAAAAGATGGCCGTTAGTTCAAACTGGCGATTTTAAGTGTGTGTCCTTTACCATTCTCCCCAATTCGTGCAAAACTTAGTTCATATGCTTGAAAATGCAAAATAAAATGCTGTTGGCACAATACCGGACTGCGTCAAATGCTACTGTACATGTGCTGAGCAAACGGATATGTTAGATGGCAACGTATTATCAGCTCCTCCCATTTCTGCAGTGAAAACCGAGACCGCCAACAATAGGAGACAGAATCGAACCATCATCTTCAATATTGTAATTGTTTTAGGCACAAATCATGGCGTATTTATAAGAGTGCTCCACATTCAATCCAGCCTATGAGCTACCTTAACCATGATCTACAAATCCAATTCACCTGCAACGATTGCGCGCATGGCGTGATGAGATGCGTGGGCACTCACACATCAATCTATCACGCTTCTTATCAATAAAGCGCACAAAGACGCGGTCTAAGTGTGCCATAATAATAATAACCCATGCACACTGCTCATCGATACTGACATCACCTCAGAAGTGTCCGCAAAATAAATGCTACTGCATTAATGGCTTTATCACTAGGTCTTGCCAAACACTTTGTCGTCATCAGCCACCACATTTTTTCGTTTCATTCAAATTAGCGTCCGGGTTTTACTAGGGCAAAAGTGATGGATCTATTTGAAACCATTCGCCCCTTTTCAGCCCTTCTAGTTACCGTCTAACCTGCTATTTAGAATACCTTGGGCATTTGCCATGATCAAGTAGGTCGTACTAGTTCTACCCTCTCGGTAGCAAAACAAATCAAAATGATATTTACATTGACGCACCGAGGCATTATTTATGTGCTATTAAAGGAAATTCGAAGCAGTGGATAATATGTAAATTGCTGATTGTCAGCGAGGGCCCAGTTGCATTCTACATGGACATTGCTGTCAGACGCAGTGGCAGTATTGATTAGCATCAATGAATATGACTCTGCCTTAAAATCGAGGATGGGATGCAATGCAACGTTGCCTAGGAAAAATCAACCTAACTATTGGATGTGCGGATCTATGAGAGGCAGTGGTGTCGCATTTGAGTCAAGAAAGCGCAAAGTAGGTAGGCCAGTTGTTTTTGCCATTGAGTGGAGTCTGGTCGGGCCTAAAAACACAATGTGCTTGCATAAACGCATAGCTGTGGCCATCGGGAGTAATTCCTCGTGACATGTTCTGCTGCAAGTCCAGAGCAAGTAGTAGCTAATCTGCGCAGACCTCACAAAGCACAGTCATGCAATATACTTCACCTGAGAAATAGGACAGACTTTTACTTTCACATAGAATACCACAGTCTAATAAAGCAATGCACTGAGACAGTAGCTTGGCTAAAATAATAGGTTAACGAGATTGGGTCGCCAAGATAAACCGAATGAGTGTTGTAGGAAATTGAAAAGGGGTAGACATTTAATCAACAAAGTGTTCTCCTCAGTAGCAGCAAGTTGACTGCTATGGCTGAATAATTTTGCATAAGATGACAGTGGATCACATGCTAGAAAGGAGGTCAAATTGAGTCACACTGGCTGCAACGTGGCAGAAGCGTTGCGGGTTCATCATCGCTACTACAGCCGTTCCGTTGTTAAGTGCCTTACTGCAAGGCTTTAATCAATGGGTCGTAGCATTCACAATCAGCGCCAATGCTCTCATATATGGGCATGAATGTGCTCAAAGATTAAGGCGTTGAGCTGGAAATTACCTCTTGGTCGACGAAACTGAAACAAAAAGGACTCTTTTTACTGCCCTTCTCTATAGTTAAAAGCTTTTGTTCATCACCCTCTAGATTTGCTGATTTGAAGCCACTTAAAGCGGTACGTTTGAAGTCTTCTTACGAAACCTACACACGACACCAGAAATTCCCAAATGCCTTCATCTATTGATGTGCCAACTAGCTTTAGCGACAACTCCGTTATCATTCTTTGAGTCAGTTTAGTAAAGAAGTGGTGTTCATATTTTGCCATAGCCTATTAAGTGAACGGATTTCGCGATGGCTGGGTAATCTGGCTCACCCACCTTTGTATGGGCAGCATAAGTTGCTTTGTGAGAGCGGCCAGGCGATCCCACTCAGGATAGAACTTGCTGGCGTTTTGCTACCTGAATCTCACTTTTCTCAGCTTCGTATCATGCACATAGCAAAGTGTGTGATGCTTATTTTGTCCTAATCATCGTACCTGAAATTGGCTTTTCTTAAATAAACTTTGGTTCAACTGTTGCATTCGCAAAATTAATTATGGCAAGACTGAGCATCGTGTTCAACTACATGCAATTTAATTCTACGCAACAACAACAAATTCGCGATTCCCAGCTACTTTTTGAAAAAAATTAGTCTTACTAGTTGCCGATATCACTAGGCTATTAGAGAGCCGCTTACTGTCAGTGGCTGTTTCAAAGGCCTTTCATTTTCAGTGGCGAAAGCCCACAACAAATGTGTGTTGTGTAGAGATTCACATTTCATTTTGCGCACACTCGAAACACTGTGTTGCTACCAAAGTAAGGGTATGGTTCGGGCCGACATTAGTCAGTCTTTCCACATGCCGATCGCGCAGTGAGTGTAAGCTTCAAACCAGAATTCTGTCGATGTCAGTCTGAAAACTGATAGCCCCAATCGAAATCGTTTGTTCGCTTTCAACCATGCCGTTTACATTTTAGGCTGTGATTCAAAAGGCGCTGCCGATACTTTGAGAACCTGAACCAACATTGACTTGCCGGTCGGGAAGGTTGAAGCAGTGGAGAATCGACAAATGGAAAAGATCAGCCAAAGCATCTTAGCGATCGGCTAACACGTCATGAGCAAAGGCGGCTACAATATTGAGATGCATTAATGGCAATGATTATGCTTGTGAATCGAAGAAAACTGAATGCACTGCATAACTGTCTGCGTTAGGCTTTCTCATTCGGACACACTTATGCGTGCGCCCCAGGTTTACGCTTCTTTTACCCATCACGTATCATTAATAATGCAGATGAGATAGAGAATGCGTCGCATTAGTGCTGCTCACTGAGTCGCTACAGCGTTACAGCCTCTTCCATTTCTGTTACATCAACCAAGAGATGTTTTCTGCTTAACCACCTCTCCTTTGGAATCCGTTCAAGCTCAAGATCGTGAGCAGAGCCGCCGATTTCGAATGCTGCAAAACACTGTTTTAAGTCCCGTAGTTAGACATTTTACACTAAGAATGTGTTTGTTATCTCTCTGACTGTGATAATACCGGTGAATCCACAACGCGTCTGCCACGTCGCAGCCAGTGTGAGTGACTCTTACTGACCGGCTTTCTATCATGTGACTATAGTGTGGTGCTTTGTAAAGTTATTTAAGCATGTGAGCCAACTAACTGATGCTAATCAGTCTCCACTGACTAAAGGACTGCTTTACAATTTCTCAGGTCTTCAAACTGGCATGTGTATGCACAATTGAAAGTAGCATGCACTGACACATTGCTGGATGGATCCACCTCGAACAGCGGAATGGAAACTATTGACCAACCCTAAGACTTGGGCTACCAATATTTCTCATAGCATTTTACATATTAATGGCGAGACAGAAGACTTACTTCAGCGTCTCTTACCGACCGAACTCAGTCATCCCATTAAAAGCGCCTGCATTGTCGTACAACAGGATGGTATTGCATGTGGCAGCAAAGTCTGTTTCGCGGTTCATGCAAAATATACCGCGTGAATGTGCGGTACAGGTGGAATTTGCTGAGGTGTGGTTCGCTGAAATGAGTCAGACTTGGACTACTTAATACCTTGGTGGTAAAACTAAAGGCTGATACATTTGTTGTGGTTCAGCATCATTCATTCCACGCAGGCACTTAATGGAACTCTAGGTGCAGGTGCATCACATTGTGGTTCAGCAGAGGCATGGCAATATTTGCAGAGCACAAAAGATTTTAGCAAGCCACAAATAATTGGGCCTGCAAAGACACAGACCATAATCATTATGCATAGAATGATTAAGTGCATAGCTAAAATTATGCGAAAATAGGTGCTTTCCGTGTTTGGGTGACCGTTCTCACTCCCCCAAATTCGACGCAGTCCAACTACAATTTAGTGATGCTAACTCTTGTAACATCAAACGTGCCTGTCATTAATGGAGGAATGCAAAAGACACATACTTATCCGGCAATAGAATGTGCTTTTAGAATTGCTTCTATCAGCAGATTCCCTTTGAATGGTGTTAAATCGCTACTTAATTCAGCGGTGTCCGATTCCTTACATGCTGATTGTTGACTTTGTAGACGACTTTACTTCTTACGAGCGTATAGTGCAAACAGGCATACATGAAGTTGAGCGTGATTGCGATGAGTAAATCTAGCATATTGACGTACCTAATTGAATTTGATTTTAAGGGTTAACAAGCATTAGGCGTCGCTGCGTTTAATACCATGACTTCCGCTTACTCAAGTGTAGGGATTTCCCTCTTTTCCGACCACATAGTTAAAGCATTCTTAATATTGGTCTAGCATTACAGGCTATTCTCCAGGAGCATGCCGCCCTAAAATTGAGAGTGAAACTAAGAGTTACATGCATTCAATTTGCGAGATCAGCAACTGTGAGTAACACCGCCAGCCGACAGGACGCTTTTCATTTTGGATTGGCAAGATTGGCACATTCTTGAGCTAGTCGAAATTGTACGAGGCCTGCATGACACTGCACGTAAGTACCCCTCCGCTCTCCACAATCTTGATCAGTCCGCAGACTCGAGTCACCTCTTGTTTCGCCTCCATTAGGTATGCATATTGTTTGTAAGATAGTGGCATCAACATAGGTCAACTTGGCAACTGGATCTCGTCGCCTTGGTGCTTCAGTCAAGTTAAGGTATTCGTACATTGCCTTACCATTCGACGTATTGCATGTGGCAGCATTATGTGCAATACAATCCACGGAAGCGTGCCTTTAAGTGCGTAATCGTTGAGGTGCGTTTCATTGAATAAGGTGGAATTCGGCGGGAGCAGTTTTGCAGCGCAAGTGGCAAAAATAATTCAAAAAGTGCACTTTACGAACCAATAACTGAAACGACAATGCTAGCGATTTCAGCAGGACATTGTTAATTGATATTGTTGCATGCAAAGATTTTACTTTAGAGTTTTGTCACCCTATCTTCGCATGCGATCGAATGCAGGCAACATTTCTTTATCACACCGTCGTATTAGAATTGAAGTTAGACCCATTGTTTGATGCATAGCTGTTCACTTCTCCCTGTGAATCGAAGGATAACACTTGACACTCACTGACTAATAACAACAGTAGGGATATTTTGAGTATGATTAACGTAATATTTCTTTTCAACCTTCGACACATGCCTTTGTGACCTCCTTCTCAATGAGTTAACCTAGTGGCACTAAGCTGTCAAATTTCATCACTGGTTTATAACTGCTAGCTTTAATTGTCAATGTACCAGAAAGCTTGCCAAATTGTTTGGTTTACTGCAAAATATTTTACCGGAATTTTAGCAAAGCGGTGCATCGACTCTAGTGGCGATATTATGACAGGTTTTCTAATAGCTTAAGGTACCCACAAACTAGATGCCACTGAACATTATCCGCACTACTTGGCAGCATTGTTCACCTGGATGCAGTTCATTCCAAGGAATGTAAACGTGATTGTGGTGATTAAAAAAGGGTTCAACTAAAGTTTTGTACTTTAGTTTAGTAAATCGTTAGTGTTAGCAGCTAGATTCTCGAGCAACTCTTATTATTTGGGCTTACTATTCAAAGTGGATATCCGCGCCACTGTGTTTCATATACTCATGCATACCCTAGCCGGGTAGTTATTCTTAACTTATCACTAATTGAGTCTCTGCGAGTAGAATTTTATCGACTCATTTTTATCGCTCTTCTCTCTACCTGTGATTGTAACGATGGCCGTACAACTTGTCTGCCGCGTTACTTCATATATTGGTAATGTGATCTTGCACGAAGTTATCCAAGCATGGTGGTGAACTTGTTACCACTAATGCAAATTCTCTATGGACTGAAGGGCTATTCGTTTGCCTATTAGCTGTTACCAACTTGCACTCTATGCAGTGGTGAGCATTGGTGTATTGAATCATAAGACTGGTTGAATCAAATTGTAGTAACGAATCAAAAAATCCTCTTTATCGCTAATTAATTTTCTACTTAATAGTTGCAGAATAGAGGTTCCAGCTCAGGTCAGCTTACCGAACGCGTCTCCCTGTTCTTGTATATCGTGCTCGTTAGAGTGCTCGTGAATTGTGTTACCATGTGCTGAATCGATATTCGATAGCAAGGGTCTGATTAGACTCACTGGCAAAGATGTTGCGTAAATACGTCTTTTTAGATCCAATTTTTGGTAATGGGATTGACTGTGTTAGGTGCATTTTCGCCTCCTGACAGTCTGCGTGATCTTTACGCCGATTCATTTGTGCTTGATCTATTCTCCTTATATAACGGCTGAGGTATGTGTGCGTTTCCTGTGCAAACGATAGCAAGTACAACTACGTTGACGGAAATCTAGTGCTAGGCATGGCAGTGCTTAGTTTACTCACTAAAATGACTCAAATATAGTAGCGCCACCTTGCTCCCTACTTATTAACGTTAAGTAGGCGTAGGGTATCATTTTGAATACTCATTCAATTGAAACCACTTCTTACTTTGTCCACACCCTTCTTCAAAGCCTTCGTGAAGCAAATGTACATTTGAGGGCATGTTTAGGCACTCTAAATAGAACCGCTCAAATCTGGACGGAAATAGCCAGCCTTTAATTTGCTGGATAGAATGCGTTCCAGCTGCATGTACCAGCGTATAATTTCTTCCAGCAGGGCAGCTTCATTCCACCTATTCACACCCTATGCTGTGTCACATAGCACTCGTAATGGCACTTTTGCACGAGAACAAATTTGTCGGTTTCGTGGTGCTTCATTCTAGAACTTTGTTTGTTTGGCTGTCGGTTGCGATCATTTGGGTGGATCTATTGCCTTTGCAGGATGGATTGAGCACTGGGCCGTTCCAGCATTCCCAATCCCACCCTTTTTGCTCAACATGCACTTTCCTCTCAAGTATTATGCCTTAGATGAAATAAGTGCTGTCGTCTTATAACAGGAGGACTGAGAATGACATCTCCCTTCGGCAAGAAAGCTGACGACACGGATAGCGACACCATTCGTGAACCATCTAGAGGAGTTTTGCATTGCTGTTTAATTCAACGATGCTCGCATTTCTTACATGCCACGTGTTGTCTGCACCGGTGACGTCACGTCTCACAGTAGTGAAACTCAAGTAAATATGCATGGTTATAAAGGTGATTACAGTCAATCAACCCGGCCTATTTGCCTACCTTATTAAATTTAATAAACACTAGTCGCCTAAGCGTCTTGGCAGTCAAGAGCCTGACCTAAGTGTACCATTTTATTATCTTCAACTCAGTATTATCAGTAAATTTGCTTAATTCCGTGCAAACCAATCTCATTTGCCAGAATACACTGCAGATCAACGTCATTATATCAATTAATGGAAGCCTTTTGCACATATTTGAATAAAATTATTTATAAAAGGGGGAAGATGTGCCAAACATGATCTAAGAAATTCTGGTTGACGAGTTACTATTGCTGCTTAAGTAGTTCAGGCTTAATGTTTTGACACATGACGCTAAAAGGGGCCATGCTAAAGAGAGATTCTCTTCCATCCTGAAATATTCAGATATCCGACGCATTAATAAATCTACACACTTTCAGTGCTCTTTCTGGTGACAGGTCGGTAACTTTGCAGTGCGTTTCAGTTTCGTAAAATGCTGGCTTCTCATTTTAAGACATTGAGAGCACTGGATCGATTTGAACGCTTCACAATGACAGATACACGACAAAGGCAACAAAAGCGGTGGCCGACACACGACTATTGAAGCGACACGTCTTAACAACTTTGAGCTTCCTGCTGCAATATCATCACCTAGACCGTCAACTTGGAATAGCCGCCAGCGGTCTCCCCTACATGCCAATCACCTGCTGCTGCTGCAGTGCTGCACTTGGCGCTGGCGCGGGTGACGCCTCCTGTGTGGAAGCGCAGAAGCACCGTATCCTTGACCTCGCCTTTCCCATTGTGCGTCTATTTCGCCAAATTCCTCATTCCACTGACAGCCCTTGCCCTCCAACTGTACTTCTTTGTGCTCCTTTTGTATTAGGTGGCAGCGTATATCCATGACAGCGTTGATGAGTGGCAGGCAGATGGTGCCACCACCTTGCTGATTACTTTTGTCGCTTCTGAAATTCGGGGCACCAATGCTGGTGGTTGTGGTGCCACCACTGTTGCCTTTGTGTCTTCCGTTGAGGTTATGAATTTGGTGACGGGACTGTTCGTCAGTGTGATATTGAGCATGCAGATGCTGTAGATGATGGAGACGAATGATCTCATGAGATGGTGGGATATGTAGCACTAGTGGTTTATTTGCTCGTTGTTATCTTGCGGAAAAGATGGAGAGGGGATTTCGCGACGTCAACTTTGTTTGAACTGCAAGTTCTCTTTCCTTTCCTATTATAAACGCTGACTGAAGTAAACTGAACGTTTATTTGGCTAATCAGCAGTCACTGAAATTTAGCTCAGGTAGTTGTCTTTTTTCCTATTCTTTAAACTAGCCGATAATTTTATGAAGACTCTTATTAGTCGACTGTCATTTATTTGTAAAATCTAAATCTTCTTCGCTAATGCTATGTGTGCCAGATTTAATTATAATGCTTGCAAGACTACCGCCTTTATAAAGATTATCCTTATTTGCTAAGATTTTAAACTACTAGGACTGCTGCCTGATGGTTGAATACGGCCAGTTGTAGTTTGCGACGAACCTATGCTTAGACCACCCAATAAAGTGACTCACATTGCATGTACTTCCCAGTTATTTAGTGACGTTTGGTGTGATTTTGCGTTGTGATGACTACAACCCGAATGGTGTTTGTCCACAGAACGCGAAATGTGCTTCGTCATTGTCAAATGTGTGACGGGTTCGACTAGTTAAGGTTTCCGCCTAACTTTCGAGTGATGTTCGCTAAAGGAATGGCAAAAAAAGAAAGCCGTGAGAACTTGCCACCAAAGTTAAGCTTCTTTTTATGCATTTATAAGTAGATCAAGCTTGAATGAGAATTCTTCAGCTTGTGACTAACCGTGGTTCAAATGAGAAGATCTCGAGCCAGATTGTAACCAAGTGCAAGCATTTGGTATGTGAGCACATCTTGGTGGTGGAGCGTTTGTCTGTGTTGTCGCGGCACCAAGGCGTCTTTCCTCCTTTTAAATGCCTTTTACGATTTTTCATTGGTTATCGGAGATCTGCTGTGACAGTCGCGTGCTGCATTTGTTATGAGGAGCTCTTGAGAGAGACTGACGAAGTGATATCATTCTGAATGCGCTCGCATTGCCCTATGAATTCCCTTTTCTGTACTGAACTGTAGAGGTATATTGCTACAGTTCCCCGTACCATCGTACAACCGAAAGTTCCATCTTCACTGTTTCTAAGGCAGTCAGCGCTCAAAAATCTTCCCTCACTACGAGCTGTCTCGCTGTCTGGCATTGTTGGAATTATCTAACCATTGTAGAAGTAGCTAACATTTCACGGTCCATGGAAAAGCGCATCCATTATGGCTACACCACTAGCGTCTGCATCCAGTGCGAAGGGTAGTGCGCCGGCCTCCAATTTTGGTAAGGCTTGGATCGGTGCGGAACAGTTTTTATTCTAGTTCTTGTGACGCTTTATGATGCCCGGCATCCCGCTTGAATTTCTTTTTTTACCAGCTCTCTGATCGCTTTATGCAGGAGCTAGTGATCTTATCCATTAACAAAGCGCCTGCAGTAGTTCGTCAAGCCAGTGAAATTGCGAAACTGTCTCTGTTTTTTGGCGTTGATTAAGCGTTCACCCGCTTTGCACAGTCTTTAGGGACTGCCCTCTTGTCTGACGAGGAATCCATGCACCGTGATGATTGCGCAGCGCTGAAGAAAGCGCCAATCCTTTGGATTCAAGTGCTTGACTCTTCTCAAGGTGACCGAATCGAAGATCGAGACCGATAAGGTGGTCCTCCGCTCCCACTCTGCGTCAAAATTTGTCAAAGTGAAATGATCTTGAGAGAGACTGCACATTCACGGAGAAGCAGTTCAAGCTTCTCTCTTCATTCCTTCATCTTTCGTTTTTTTTCCCTTGACTTCAGTATAACTCCCCATCTTCGTCTGTTCTCTGCACATTAGAAGTTCATACTTGGCCCGTGCTCGGCACAGATCATGGCAATTAGCGGTAAAGAGTAGGCAAGTTTTTTGGACCTCTTTTTATTCTGTTCCCCTTCCTCATTTACACTTTTTGTTTATCGGTTAAGTGTTGCCGCCTTTGTGGGGTTTGTGCCTTGTGTTCCCCATAAAAGCAACATTATTGACTGCCTATAGTAACGCAACCAACTTGTTTTTACTTCTTGTTTTTTGGATGTGCGCTCAGAACATTCAGGTTCTGAGCATTGTGGTTGTGAACATTGGCAGGAGTAATCTATCAGCTTTATTTTTTGCCAAAAGTAACCTTCAAATGCACTTCGACCCTTTTTTCATGTTGCCGATTAGTGTTGGAACAGACGAGCCCGTTTGGAGTGAGATGCGCAGTGTGCTCAAGGTCTTGCCAGGGACCATCATTCGCGGCCCGTCACGCACACTGAGCACGTGAAGAGCAAGACCTTCACTGCATTACATAGTCTGTGCCTTACATTTTAGGAGCATACCCCCACTAAGGGGGCGTTGTAACCGAAGGGCGGATGCAGAGGGAGAGAGAGAGTGAGATTGTGGCGGATGTGTGAACGCGCTAATGGCCACTTTCAATATCACGTCGTACATTGCTTTCGTCTTTGCTCATCCCACTGATGAGGGCAACAAGGCCGTGTGGGGAGGCAAACCAGTGCTTGGCCGTGTGTGGTGCAGATGTGCGATTAATTGAGATGGAGATGGGAACCTGTGAGCTTGCTTCCGGCGTTCCATCATTCTCCCCTTCTGCCTCCTCTCTCCCTCTTTCTTCAAGTCGCATCAGTGATTACCTTTGATATGCTCAAGTCGTCGCCTTTGTGCGTCAGATCGGCATACCAACATTTACAGCGGTCCTAGGGAGAAGTAGTATTGGGCAGGAGAACGGATGATTGATTGTGTGAGTGGGTGGGTGAGTGATCGGACGTGCGGGTAAACAGTTGTCGACAGGTGGAGAGGATAGCGCGTATGAGGTCAGAGGTGACAAGTATAACGCTGCTTTTGCACTCAGACATTGAGTTCCCCGTTGTTGACCTCCCCAGGCAAAAGAACACTGCAGATTGGATGTTTGAGGAAGCAGCTCTTTTCTGCTGGCTAAATAGTTGACAAACGCCTTCAGTCCGGAGTTTATTCGTGCCATCCAAAACAAGTTCTCATCAGCGTACCTTCCCAAATGACAGACAGTTAGAAATGGTTAACAAATGGTCTACCCCATTTACTAGGAAAGAGTGGGGGAGCAATTGTGATGGTGGAGTTGGGGAACATGCTACTTTGCACATTTGGGTAGTACAGACCAGCATTAAGGGAGTTGGGAAAGCGAAGGGCGAGTAGTGATTGCAGTTACGGGACGCAAAGACCCTCACTCATCAAAAAAGGGGTCTGCTTTGTGCTATTCGGGCCTTTATTTCCTTTAGTAGTCGTACCCTTCGCATTGGGCCTCGCTGCCACATCAAACGTCGGCAGCACCGTCTTCTCTCGTTCACCCACAAAAACTCAAACCACCACACCTTCACTACACCTCCACCCCCACATTTCAGGTCCTCCACTTCAAACCATTATTCTCGAACTGCTCAACACGCCCACACAAAGACAATGAATACGGCATGCATGCCAATAACAGCTCATCGAAATGAATTTATTGCGGAACACGAAAGGAAGAGAACTAATTCATAGGAAGAGGAATATCAAAGTGCACCAACGTTTCGACAAGCAGAACCTCGTCTACTCCTTTAAAGAGAACACCTAGCTGAAGGGCTTGAACACCAGCACACGAATGCTGCAAGAAGGCGAGCAGCAGTAGTGAATGCAGACAGGATTCATATCGTTCCTCATGGCAGCTGCAAAGGAATAGATGCACTTGATTTGCGCCACCTCAACGGTGCCTCACATACAAATCTGCGCCCACGCCACAAACTCGATGACATCTAAAGTAACGACGCGGCACCTGCGACCGCGACTACACACTTGGGAATAGCGAGGACTCCAACACCGGCTACCTAAGAATTCGTCGAAATCCAGCCAGATAACGACCTTACGAGGACAATCTTGATTAAACAACCAATCTCCCAAATGGCTATCAAAAACTGCTGACGCACCATCCACCGCTATCTACATCGCGTCTATGTGGCAGCCCAATACCCTACCCCAGCTCGGCAATACCCCAACCACCGGCTCACAGGCAGCCAATACAATCATGCTGGCTCACTTTCAAACAACTTTGGGGTGGTCGTCAATAATTCCATCCCCACCACCTAGCCATTTAACGCCACAAACCCACCAACATGTAACCAACTAATCATCTTGGCTGTAGAAGTGGCGACAAATTTCTCCTCCAAGACAGACATTAAAGCAGCCAGCGCCACCTCAGTGGGTCTCACCGATTGACGTTAAATTATGGTAGGTGTAAACTTCAAGTAATCTTCTTCAACCATCGGCCCCATGAAATACAAGCGCTCTCCCGTGGGGCCAAAAGAAGGCCCTAGTGCAAAATACTGATGATCTAGCACTACCTGCTGGTAATCTGAAGGCCACCGATTCATCTACAAACCAAAACTACTGCAGCCCCTAAAATGCAACTTTGAAATAGCAGTCGACCTGGAAGCCCTTGCGCCAACCATCAAATCACGTGCATATTCACCAATGCAAACGCTTAATAACACTTTAATTTCAACATCAAAACAGCTTTAGTGTCGTCTCCCAATCCACCCTATGGCAATTAACTGCCTTGTTGCAAATAACGAGGCAGACGTTTCTGACACCATTCAAGTGCACATATCCTACACCGCGTGTCAGACTCTGGATAGCTTTGTTACCCTGCGTCAACATCACGACTCAGATAAAAGATATTCACCATAGCCTGTCACTCACAATGCCCGAAATTCTGCACAAGTAATGCAGGCGCGAAGTGATAAAGACTTGAGATCTCCGGTGTACCCCATCCGAGGGAAAGACACCATCCAGAGATTGGCACAAAGACTCAATGTGTCCAGTTTTCGAAGCTGTGAAACAGCATAGGATAGGCAGTGAAGCCGATTATTCTGCAGCTAAAGATTCCCAAGCTTCTTCACCCACAAGGTTGACTGCCTAAATGCACCAGGAAAGAGGCCAGATGTCCATTTTATATCGCCCACTGACAAAACCTACCCGTCAATATTAGCTCATATTACGGTGCTCTGATTGCTCGCTCAAGGATAACTTCCCCGATTCTCCCAATTCCGACAGTCTTTCGGCAGTCAAGCGATTCCGTTCTACGACAAGTCTCTCAGACCAGAGCAGAGTCCTTCAATACACTCGGCCAAGAATCCATCTTACTTGAATTCAGGCCGAGGCTAGTCCGACATCGCGATATGCGATTGTCAAATCGCTGGAGCTCAGCATTCCTTTTGTCAGGGTCTCAAGGTAAAGTCGAAGCGGTTCTGCATGGAGTAACCCCTCCGGTTCTCATTTACAGATTAAGCGACACTTGGCATCGGCAAAATTCAAGTCAATGTGATTGCATACCTTGGGGAGTCCAACACCCAAAACAACAAGGACCGTACGTCAATGCTTTGTTAATTTCTAGAAGCACGCTGCGAAGAAACACGGCTGATGAGCCAAAACCAGCTTAATCGAACATGCACTGGCTCAAAATGACCAGTAATTTATTTTTAAAAAAACGAGGTCATGAGCAGGACCAGAAAGAACGATGGTGAATCTCCCCAGGCTCGCAAACCTACCATACACTTCCACAATGTTCTCCTTAAGCCAAAATCATCAACAATAAAACCAAGTATCTGCAAACTTAACACCCATTTACTCGACAAACAATAAAACTATGCGAGGAGCAGGGTCATGAACAACAACGTCGGTTATTCATCCGACCCGTCCGATGGACAGCAAACTGATTCGCACCTAATGCAATTGGTTAACTACGCAAAACTCGTCCACCGAGCCGTGTTAGCACCCTATTTAGCAATGTATTCAAGCAAAGGTGGGCAATTATCCGCACTAATCAACAGCCCACGTGACGTAAATCCAGCTATCTGCAAAAATTAATATAATTCGAGAGGCACCCAAGCAAGTGCAAATCTGCATTACCGAACTATCAGGACACTTGAATGGTTTTCGCATTACATCCACACCTCTGCCAAAAAAACAATTTCCCACCTTTTGAATCCGCGCTTCGTTTGACAAAAAGGTTTACTTATATTAACAAATAAAACCACCGAATTAAAGCCATATACTTCTTAAAAAAGCGCTTGGAGGCATTCATTTTGCTACAATATTTATTTTGTCTTAATTCTTAAAATCTGCACGTGCTAATGTTAGCTGAGCATAAGCCAGAATCCAGAGGTTGTAAACAATAGTTACGGCAAAATATTTGCTTTTCGCAGATATGTGAATATCGCATATTAAGAAGTTTTATTCATCAAATACATGCATGAAATTGTGGCTTGCGCTTAATGGGATTGCCAGATTCGTACTGACTTTAATTATGCTTCCTAATTTGATTAAACAATGGTGTGGGATGTGTATGTTAAGTCTAAGCGATTATTATACAGCATGACGGTGAATAAATTATGACTACCGTTGAGGATCAATTCTTGCTGGATGCACGCTTTGTTCTTAGGAAAGAAGACGGCAGCCGAGTTGATGGGCCAACCAATAGAGGGTAGTTATATTCCAGACAATCAGAGGTAACGTTAAGGTTCTATAACAATTATTGTAGGAAAACACAAATTATGACGAAGGAGACATAAGTTTGCTCTTTTAAGCTGTAGCTGCGTGTATGTTGGGAAAGACTAGCAGATAATTTAGCGAATGTGTAGCGTCCCGAGGTCTTGAGATTCCTCGCGACTTATTTTGGTGGTTGCATGCAAAGGACCGCTCAGCAGACAGCACTTTGGAGAACTTTCCACTTCGTGGAATCATTAATCTCTTCATAAGGTTAAGAAGCAAAGAATAGGGATATTCGTCGCTGAGTATGAGTTTTGGAAGATCCGAAGTAGTCCAGACTTCAAAGCCCCACAACGCTCCGTAAACTTCGTGGGACATAGAGTTTGGTCAGATTAGATAGCAGTCCTCTAAGACGGCACAAAACATGTGAGAATTGGACCAACGCCAACTAACCAAACAGAACTCCGCAGTTTACCTAGCTTAACAAATTGCTACAAGCGTTTCGCTAAAGGCTTGGCTAAGATTACATGTCGCTGCGAAAAGTGACTAAGAAGCTGGTAAAAAAGTTGTTTTACGAGGGCGAATGAGCACGTTGAAGCAAAGAACCGAGGCAGGTGATGTGTGCCTCCTCAGGAAACCATCTCGCAATTCGTGTCACCGACCCAGTCATAAGGAATTAATCATACAACTAACCACCACACACGCTCACATACGCTTTTCACCGCCTCCATTTCAATCTCTCTGCGCAGAAACATCCGACAATGGCCTTTCTCTATCCTCTCCTCTACTTCCTCTCTTCTGTGAACGCCTTATCTTCGCCTCTCATCCAACTATTCTTTAGTGGCTTTCAGCTTAACAATCATGTTGCTTCCTCTCCACTGGAGAGGTGCAATCACCGCCATTGTCCTCCCTGCTGCAACACAGCAAATGTCCTAGGTATGCGATTAAAAAGAAGTAGCAGAAGAACGCCTCCACGAGCTTTATGTCAGTTACTAGGAGTTAGTCGCCACTGTCTTCACTAGATTCATATCTCGCGTTGCCCCAACTGCCCGAAAGTCGTCCTTCCGAAAGGAAACAGCAGGGATAAAAAGCTGACGGAAAGTAGTTCAGGCAAGGCAACGCATTTCATTCAAAGTACATTGGTATTGGTGGCCCGTCTCTTCCTCCTCCACCGCCTTTACATGCGCCATGTTGCAGAGAAATCGACCAAGGTAAAAAGACACGAAAGGAAGTGATGTCTGCTGCCGCAAAACATCCACAACGGGTGCCTCCCAAGTCCAACATCAGACGGCCCTGAGAGACACCACGCGACAACACGTGCCGCTAATCGATTCACACGTGTAGGATTTGAATTGGTCCATCGCACAACAGCGTCGGATATGATTGTCAACCTGTTGTTTCGTCTACTGCTGCTCATCTCTCTTCGTGGATTTGTCCTGTTAATTCAGTTGGCCATCAGTGCTACCCCTCCGCTTTGCTTTTTCCTCCTATTCAGTCTCCTGTTATTTTTTTCACGTTTGTCACCTTCCTCGCCATCCCGACATCAGTTTCAACCGCCCGATCCACCATTCCGGAGAAGTCCAAAGGCCGAAACAGATACCTGCAGTAGCAAATAGGGGTAGGTTATGCTACCTCTCCCTCTCCTCATCCCGTGCTATCTTCTCCTTACCGCGCTTGCACACATTACTTTAGTATTATTAAAAATGCTAGTTCCATGTGCGAAGTTGTCTTCAATCTGAAATAAGAGAGGAAGTAGAGGAGTCACAAGAAGGGAAATGCGATTAAATACTAGTGAAGTAAGTTGGTGGGTGGGTGATGGAGTGTTGGCGGAAGGTAAAGCATAAATTAATAAGGCAACCAAATAGCCATGCAATGAGCAACTAGAGGAGATCTTCATCTAAGATAGAAATGCCGACATGGTCGGCTGGAAGGGCAATTGAGGAGGAGAGGATGAGATGAATATGGCTCTGTACTACATACGCACAGGCACACACACGTAGACGTTTCTACCTGTCTTTTTGGGGCAGCGATTGAGGCGACTCTCTAAAGGGCAGGAAGCGCATGTTCTTACACGTTAATGTAGAGCGCCTGGTAGAGAGATTCTCTGCAGAGAGAAGAAGAGAGTTGGACAGTGAGATGGTGAGGTGAGAGTTGGACGAGTCTATAAGTTACAAAGTGGGAGGTAGGATTAACGCGCTTACCTTTGCTCTCAGGGAGTAAGTAAAGGAGTAAAAGTAGGAGGTGGAATAGAGGCGAAGTGGTGTAGAACAATCTAGAGAGATGGAAAGATTTTCTTGTGTCATTAAATTGGGAAATAAGGGCATGGAAATGAAATACAGGAAGTACCCACTAATCTGTTTTGGTTGTATTGAATGCATTAAGCACAAACAGTGAAGCATAATGCAAGGCGCAACACTCGGGAGACAAAAGATGCTCTCACCGAAAGGCGCGTTGCAGTAAGACGTGGAAAAGGGGAAGTAGAGAAGAAGGTCCCTACCCCTCCATTCTGAAGACATCGTTAGGCCTACTTGTAGTCCGCGTGCCCTGATTTCTGGTGTCTGCAAAAACGAAAGGAAAAAAAGACAGCATTTTGCATGGCATGGATTTGTGTTAATTCGATTAGGAGGGTCAAATTAGAGTGCTATTAAGGTTGACATCAATGGTAACGTATAAAGCGCCTCTGAGGATGAGGTGTGCATGATAGATGCGGTAGCCCTGTCCAACCTTTCATTACGTACCTTATGCAAGCCCGTCACAACTCAGCCGACGTGACCAGTCTAGTCCATCCCAATCCAGTGCAATCTAGCATGATCTAGTCAAGCTGTGTTACAGTGTTTCCGCATGTAAGAGACATGAAGAGTAAGCGCGGCACAGCAAGCGTAGTGCAGAGTAGTAAATTTGAAAACACCGGCGACTTATCCCTAGAGATGATTGAGATAACGGCACTGAGTTTATTTTGTGTGCACCTAGGCCTATGATTGGCAGAATTAATGCGTTGCACTGCAAAGCAACGCGATTACACATCCGAAAAAGGTAAAGAAATGATTAAGATAGAGGCAAAGATTTGAGAGTAGGAGAGCATAGAACAAGACAGTGGAAAAGAGGATTGGAAATGGACACCATATGATAACTCTACAAGGTGCTATTGTGCGGCATTTTTCATTTCTTTTTTTCTCCCATCTTTTCCTAACCTGGTCCCTTTATTTGCAGATCTAGTCATCTAACCTCGTAAAGCATGAGGTGATTGACTCAATAAAAGGAATTCAATCTTTTTCATACTACACACTAGAAGAGGTTAGTCATAGCTTTTCTTTTACGTTTGACATACCCTGAGTACCAGAAGAAGGAGGAGAAGATAGGACAGGGATACTAGAGGAGAGATTGAGGGGCTGGTAGCATAACATACCCCTAATTTCTACGGTATCCATCCGCTTCGGCCTTCTGACTTCTCTGAAATGGCAAGTCGGAGGATTGGGAGTGATGAGAAGATGGCGAGAGAGCCGACAGAAGTGGAGAATGAACAGATGACCGAATGCAAGGAGAAATCGAAGCGGGAGGGAGGCACAGACGAATAACTGAATTATAAAGACGAAAGCTGGCAGCAAGATGGAAAGTAGTAGACGATACAGCACGTAAGGCAGCTTATCACGATTCTGTGCTATCCTTGATGCTTTCATCATTGGCCAAACCCTAATTCTTATAATAAGATGGGAAAACGATTGCGAGCAATCACTGAATGGAATAAGCTGCTGTGTTTTAATTCTGACTAATCCTGGACCTGAACGGACAGATGCATCGCAGCTCTGTATGCTTTTTATTTAAGCTTTCTTTGCCGAAATAGGTTCCTCAAATATAGGTTAGCCCTAAGCACGAATGTAAATTATTGTAGATGAAACCTTGAAAACCGAATACAGCTCTGTGCTGGTGCTAACTCACTTTTCGCAATGAAATCATTCTCATTACATTGCAGCCATTCCTATCTATCAAACGCTTTTCACTGGAATTGCAATTCACAGACACGGAGGTGAAATAACGCTTGATACCTAGTTTTACCGAACTCTAGATAGAATGAAAGAGAATACGGCGCCGTTAGGGTTCGCGTCTTCTTTCCCACTTTAGTCATAACACACTCTTCGTTTAGATGCATAACCAAATCGCTATTGCTTTATGGGAGATAAACATAGAGTGCATCGCACTGTGGCTAATTTGCGATCGTTTTACGAGTGTACCGTCTTATGCATGAATCGGTCTTAACCACCAGCGGAAAGTTAGTACCAATTAGCTATTTTCTATGCAGATGGAACATGGCAGGCAGCTACTTTATGGATAAGTCCTTTTCCCTACTTGCCTCGTAAGCTCCTAACAGCAACCCTGCAACTGTTAAATAACCTAAATTAATAATCTAAACGTTGTCTATGGAAATTAGCACTGTATTAACTAGTGAAAAATGATTTTTACTGTGCATTACTGATTAAGATCTTGAAAATAAGCGGTGAAGTCAAATAATCTAGCGAATGGCTCTTGTTTCTTTGCACAACGACGTGATTAAAAATTATAAAATACAATTCATTCTCACCTGAGTTGTATTGAATCGATGGAAAATATGGAATTCTGATTTCGAAATGTTCGTTAAATAGCCATGTTCAGCAAATTATGCTCAAATCAAACGCGACACATTTTTGTGGAGTTAAAGGTCTGCACTGCCACTTTCACTAAATGCTCTTGGGTGACTCGGAAAAGTTCATGCTATTCTACAGAATGAATTCCACTTTTGCCAAAGTTATGGCGTCCGTGACGAAGGGTATACTATATTACCGAGGAGAAAAGTAGTTACCGCTGATGACCCTCAACGAAGCAGCGCCCACGAATGTAGGAACTGGTATTAAGTTGTCTCTTGCCGGCATCTTAATAGGTAGCATCATACCTCATGACTATCATGATCTTCATATAAATACCTGATGACGAATTATCCTTCTTCTAAGACGGGTGCATATTCGCGTTCTATAGTGATTTGCAACTTTAACTAAAAAAAGTTGCGCATTATTGTAGGTTTGCATAATGGGCATGGCATAGGGATCTTTTAAAAGAGCAAAGTTTAGACACTAGCAATGCGGTAATTAAAAGTCCAGCTGGAATCCAAATTGCGAGGTTATAACAGGTCGACGTGCTTGCCTTCATTGTCGAGAGTACAAAGGCGCGGGAGGCTGAATAGTTGGAGTCTGGGACGGGCTGAAGTGGTAAAAGGAAAGAGGAAGCAGGAGCACTGGCACGGAACGAGGCAGAAAGCAGAAAAATGAGATACGATCATTAGCAAAGTTCAGTTCAGTCTAATCTAAGTTCAGGCCTACCATTGGCAATAATCACGGCAAGCATGTAATGGGTAATAGACATGGACAGTCAAAACATGGGTGGAACTCACCAAAATGGCATCGATGAAGTTTGACTCAGGAGGAGAGGGAGATGGACAAATTGTGAATTTCACTTTGGAGGATGTCGATTTGCGAATCTGTAATGGTTAGGAGAATTTGACAAACAAGGTATGGTGGGAGGTGGTCGCTAGACTAAAGGCGGGTTCAATCATGTCGCAGATTGAACTGAGCGCATCGATTGCGTGCAAATCACTTTTAAACGGTAGTGCAGGAACGGTGAATAGAACAACAAGGGATGGTTAATAAGTAATTTTGGTTAAAGCAGGCACTTGCAACTCAGCATGTCACAAACATCGTGAGCTGAATTGTCTAACAGCATCAATTAGAGAATTTTTAATGGAACTGTTATTTGCGTCAATCCTATTAGCTTGAGTAAGTGGGTAAAATCAGCTTCTTAGACTTCTCAGAAAACAAATAGCCTACTGAAAAGTGTAGGCTAGCAGTCACGACTACATGGAAGGAGAAAAGTCCAATCGCTATTACCTTAATCACACCGGGATAAGACTGGCTGATTCTAATAAATTTGTTTAAGATGATTAGCTTAAAGCATTATTACGAAAATTTCGTTGGATTTTACTGCAAACATTGAAATAGCCAGTTTATCCGAATGATTGAAGCGAAGTTAAAGAATGGAATTGGTTCCTCATAACTCTCATGCTGTACATCGCAGAAGAGTTCTAAATGATCATGGCTTATTCCACTACAATCCATCTGCATCGAGGTCCTGTAATCGAATGTAGGTTAATAAAAGTTAGAGATGCATGCTTGTCACCTGATAAGGGCGTTTTTGCGGCTACAACCACTGTGAAGGTACGTCGTCATGACAGCTTAAGCCAAAATCATTCAACCGGAATACTTCATCAGCTCTGGTCGCTCAAAACTACTCGTCTGGGAAACAAGCTTTGGATCAAAATTAAGATGGCTTTAGAAAAATAAAGTAATTTTATATAAAAATTCGGTCATGTGAGGCAATTCTGCTTGTGTGCCTGACTTACTAATAATGACGGATCAAATGGGAGACAACGCGTGGGAGGTGAGGTTCCTATTATCCTAACCCATCCCACCCACTCACCTTCGTCTCCTTCCCAACTGCACACCATCGCACCCAAAACGTGTACAGGCGAATGTGGCGGTAGTATCATTACCTTGTCACCCATACCTGCCTACATGCCATTACTGGATTCTACAGCAGCTGATGCTGGCAGCAGAGATGGGCGACTGCAAAGATCACAATGCTGCAAGGGAAGTAGGGCAGATGTACCGGATATTGGCGTTGATTGGTGATGGTGTAGAAGAAATGGCACGAAGACTACCATGGGAACTTATTGGTGTGTATGTTCAAATCACGTCGAGATCGGTGAGCTTCTACTCCGCTTTGCCGCCTTCAAAACTCACTGCAATTGCGTCCTGTCGGCCTACTCCGTGCCAGCCAATAGGGAAGAAGGTGAGGTAAGAGAGGATGGCTTGCGAGTGCAGAGAATTACTGCGGCAAGTAGGAACGAAATACGTTTGCCATAATATAGCTTGATCGTGGCCAGCAAGAATGGATTAATTGGAGATGAGTTTTCCAAGCAGTGAAGGAGACAAACCCTAACTACGCACAAAGCCTCGAGAGGCGAGGAAAGGAAAGCAAAGGCCATGCAATCATAGCTGCAGGGACACTCGAATGAACAACATCCTGGGTAGAAACCAGATGCGCTATTACGTGCTCCTACTTCCTTCACCCATCCCTGTTGCCAACCTCTCTCCCTTGACTAGTGGAATCGTGCGTTGCTCCAGTGGACAGGAAAGGACTGGAAGACAAGTGTTTAGCAGTCTTCGTAGCTCAGACGTTAGAACAGTTGCGAACCAGGTGAGTTTTGCCTACCTCATCGCCTCTGCTTCACCATGTCTTGTTCCCTTATCGGCTTTCCACTCCAGCGTCGTGCAATCACACCACATCATTCCTGATGGTGCAAATGTGTAAGTGGATGGGTGGGTGGCTTATTCAATGTTTTTGTTTCTACACAAAAGTAAAGTGCATAAGGAAGCTGCCATTTGGTACTTCCATTTAAACAAAGTCTAAGCTGTACACTTGAGGTTCTAAAGCATTCCTAGACATAATATTTCAGGGATAGTAATGATAAGGTTAAGAATGTTTTATCAGCGGTTGCCCGCTAGCAGTAATTCCATGATACAGAAAGCACAGCACTGTTCACACATTTCGCACACTCCCAATTTATTTATGTCTTGCATTCGTTATGATGGCTGCTGCTTAGAGCATCCGTATGCGTTTATTATTCATTCATTTAAGGCAGCAATCGTATATTGAATGCTTTACATTGGTTGATCGCAAGACGAAATGACCCTGTGTGTGTTTTGTACAAATCCACCAACGTTTTATTAGTTCGTGGTCTTACAAACATCCTCTAATTGATGATCGTACCTTATTGTTTATCAAACTGCTAAACAGTTTCAGAAAGTAGCGAAACCGATGTAATGCATGCCAGAATACATCTTTTAAGGGAGAGGCGATCAGTGGTAACGAGTAGGTTAGTGGAAGGAGCATCATCAGCAACTGAGAATGAACCTAGTCTGAATGAGCTCAGCCTCGATCACTGTCTCCCCTGCCTATGTGATCATTGCACTCAATACGAAGGCCTAAGGACCAAGACTGAAAACGAAAAGTCAATCGTAATGCACTGACAGCTGAGATAGTGGATCACCACCCTTTGCAAAATCCCTTACCCAGCCACGGTTCGTCCGAATTACATGGCGCATCGCCAAAAAATATTCAATGCATCAAATTCAAGCTTTTGTGGGAATTTGTCTCTGCATTGTGATGTCGATGCCCTAAATGGGGTACAGAAACCAGGTTATTGGCACACCCTGACAGAGATTGTGTAAAGTAAAATTGACTTACCCGTAGCTGAGCCAGAGTAGCCACGTCCGAGACGTGCGTGTGTATGTGGTGATTGGACCTTACTCTTTGCACCTGAAAATGAAAGAGATGAAGCAACATAAAATAAGACAAATTAAAATTAAACCGGAACATTGTATCCTGTAAAACCGAGAATGTTTTTTGAAGTGAAGACTGATATAAATAAGGCAAAAAACGGTTAAGCTGCTCCATGATATTCGTTTGAATTCACTACGTGATCAAAAGCTGGTTATTAATGACGACAGCAGGGAACAATTCAGACAACCACCAGCTCATCATTCGCTTCCTTCGGTCTGAACTGCTTGGGCAGGTGGGCCTTCTATCAGTGCGTGAGCCTTCTTGAGGTACATATGCCTCAACACTTCCCAGTCTACTCATTTATTTTGCATCGAATGCACACACTCAAGCCACACGAGTAGTTATTGCTGTTTGACCGATGCATAGCATGCTTGTAGGAAAGCATGCGATTTCTGGCAATACTCAATTGTTGAGGTCGCCATGTATGAAAAGATTTATTCTTTAGCATTATGCTTGTGGGATGAGCTGCCATAAAATTACACATTTTCGTGCCTTTGTTTTGTATTTACCAGCAAAAGCAACACCCCTGAGAAGATATACTGCCCAATGTAGCTACACGGAAGGAGTGAATGAATTCTAAGAGTAGCCCGTAAAAGGACATAACGACTTGTAACATAAGTGACATAGTCAGACCTGGTCCATGCAAGCTAAACTGATTGCCTCTTTCCGTCAACTTTTAGCTATGCTCACGAATTGGACCGCGAAGCCTAAAGTTTGCTGCATTTTGCAATTGATAGCAAGCGATGTAAAAATAAACTTGTCGGAATGATTCGCCTCCTGGAAGCTGTATGCAATTATTTGGCACGGTAATATTTCATTCAATTCTCGACAATTTGATCGATGCATGCTGGACAAGTCTACCTGGCAACGGCAATTTGAGGAACCATGAAATCGCCCATTAGCAGCATGCAGACAATGGTATAAATGCCATTGTTGCAGCAAGATTTTAATGTGCATAAAAACTTCTGAGGTCCTTTTTTATTTTATTGCATGTGCATTGGGCAGGCAATGTGTTGACATCTCCCTGGCGCCAATTATTTAAGCCCCGCATCTTCTATATACATCAAATCTATGCTGGCTTGCTCTGATAATGGCTATTTCGAAGCAGTTCACAACGCAAACTCACCGATGCACCACCCGGAATGGCTCCAGGGGTATGCAGCTACCTTAACGCTTTTAATATGGTTAATCTTCACACGGCTAACTGAGCATGAGACGGATTCTCTCCAAATGTTAATTATTTACTACTAGATGGCAGTGCATTTAAAATGGATTGCGCTGTACAAATGTCTATGCTAGTTGCTTTCCTCACTATCTCCATCTAATTCCATTCGAAATGATTCTGATGCTCTGCCATAAAAGAAAGAGCAGTTGGATCCCAATCTACGCCTGCTAATCGCGCTTGGACCCGAGTAACTCTACAGAATTATAGATTTCGGTCTGGTCCCAGCTCCCATCTTTACATGATGTTAAGTGAGGAATGTAGGTTTTGTTTTGAAGTCCCAAAATTTGTATTTGCTAATCGATCTCCAACAAACAAGAAACGATCGTGTTTGCAGCCTGCTTGCCAAAAATGGTGTTGTTGTACTAAAAGTGTGGACTACATTACCGGTCGAATTAGACTTTCGAAGAAACGCTGTACGCATTATGAATACGACTGCATAATCCGTCTGGTGAGTTCTTCACAAGTCACCTCGGGGCCTCCCGCGGCCTATCAGGCACTAGTTATTGCAGTCGCTTTCGATAACAGGGAATAGGTCGAATAAGACGAAATGTCTCTGCTGGTTGTCGACCAAAACGACTTCATTAGCTGGCCCAATACGATGAATTGGGATCGGCGAGACGTGAATTGCGCAATAATGAAGCATGGTCAGAAGTACATCTTTGTACCACATAAGAGATAGAAAATGAAAAAACTTTCACGTTTTCAAAAGCAGTGATACGTTTTTCTCCTTTATTGCCAATTTGATTGATTGGGTAATTTAGTAAGTAAAAACATGAAAAAATCCGTGTAAATGCCAGAATAAGGACCAACATGGTATTTAAATTGATTCACTTCTGTGGAACATTGTGGGAACCGGAAAGACTTCCATGGCACATATATAGCCCTCCGAACAAGCAAAGCAGAGGCCGATGTGATATCCCTTCGTCACAAGCGTCCATTTTCTGGGCTGCAAATAACAAGTTTTGCAATTTCGGAACGAACAATCGCCATTTTCCCTGAGAGAAGAACGCGGCACATGAGGTCTAACTATTAATACTGAGCGTCAGGATCACTTAGCGAACCGCCACTCGTCTTCCTTGCCCGTCGTCGGCGGCTGGAGCGCCCCCTTCATAAGTTATCTGCGCAAACACAGCCGTAGTCACTACCACGGCGTCATCGAAAGTAGAAGTAATTCACACATACAGAAATGTTGAAACAATCGCATTAAACCTGTAAAGAATGGACTGATAGAAGAAGGAGCTGTGCTGCTTGACTGCATCGGATGGTAGTGATAAGGAGAAAATGGAGTTTAAAGTGAAAGCAATGAGTGCTGGTCTCGTGGCCTAATGGATTAGGTCTCTAACTTTGGATCAGAAAACTACGGGTTCAAGTTTCGGTGGGCCGTAAAGTTCCTTTATACCCTGCGCTGCTTGTAGTAGCACTGTGCCTGTGCAGCAACGAAGTGGAACAAGAAAGATGAGCAGGCTGTCTACTTTGACACTGGAGGGGAAGGACAGTCAATTTCGCTAAAAAGGAAGCGACTAAATTAGTAGCATGTCCATTGAGAGCCTCGAATCCTCAACATCCACGCTATTAGGACAATGCTTAACTTAATAGACCATTTCTCCACCACCAGTTTCCTTCCTTCTTCCCCAATCCTCTCCACTCCCTTTACCATCACCCATTTCTCACACCTTTACCTTCGCACTCACTCCCTGACTTACTTCCATTTCTAACACCTCCGCTCCAATCAGTTGCTATGCTTTGCCGCGGTGACACATGGGATGACTTATGTGGTAGGTAAGGTGTGACTGAATGAGTTGGCACGTTTGACATGCCTTTACTGCTGGTCACTCATAGCGCTTCAGACTGACGGTTCGAATCTGTGAGTTTACGGGTCAGTTGCGGTGGCTGATAGATGGTCAATGAATTAGGCATGTCACAACAGACCAATGTTAAGCAGGCGTTATTCAATTCATATAAATACTTAACATTCTTGGCCCTTTATAGTTCAATTGTTCTACCGACAAACACATTTGTCAGCCATTCGCATAACGTGAAGTCAAATGTACATTGCCTTGAAGCTACTGATTCAAAAAGAGAGAAATGTCAGGGTACAATAGACGATAGGATAGAATAATAGCAAGAATGAATCAGTTTTAGCGCGCTTTCGCAAAATTTATTCGCGGCGACAAATGGGCAGAAGGATCTTCCATGACTCTCGTTTCATCTAATGCTGCTCAGCCCGTCACTGGCCAGAGAGAACAGTCCCTTGTTGGGCACTGCTTTTATCACTAAGGTGACACTGATGAAGGGAAGAAGGGCATGAGGACATACGATGTGAATATTAAGATAGTGAGTGTGAAGTGGATGTTGGTAACTCGCACCAACCCTGAGTGTTGGCGTTCTGAAAGTTTGCAATGACAGGCGCTGTTGACCTTATGCCACTGCATCCTCAAACATATAATTAACAAAGTTATCGCCCCCGTGGAGTCCCAAAACTGGGTCGTGGTGAGGGAGGTCATTAGGCTAGGGCGTCATCCTAACAATATGGGTGACGAGGATTCGAGCCTCTCACCAGGCATGACAATTTTCCACCTCCCAATTTTCAGTCGATTTACTTACCTTTCCCGTCTAGCGGCAAAGTAGGCAACATGTGCATCCTTCCTGATGCGATTCGTTGTTTGATAGGCATGGTGCCACTGCAAGCAGAGGTGGAGATGAAGAATCTTTATGGCTTTGGTAGGACTCTAGCCTAAAATCTTTTGATCCGTAGTCACAATCCCAACCCATTAAGCCGCGGATTCAAAAAGCATATTTTTGCATTTCTCCTCTTCTTCCTCCACATCGTCATCATCTGCTGCAATTAAGCAGCACACCTCATTCCCATGCCGATCCACACTTTGCACCAGTAATGCAATAGTTCCGTTGTTTTCGTAAGTCGAACTGCTTCTACTTCCAATGACGCCTGTAGTAGTGGCAGTGGTTGTGTTTGCGGTAGATGCCTTCTGAAGCAGAAGTGCCAGCCGGCGACCATGAGCAATGAGGAGGGGTGGTGGTCATCACATCTGCCTTGGTGACAACAGCGGCGATGATACCAGCATATGGTGGTCAGCATTCGGGATTTTGAAACTAAAGACAAGCGTTCAACTCTCGAGGGGCCGTTAAGGGGTCGGTCGTTTAGGTCGCACACATAGTTTTAGAGTGGGTAAGCAATGCCAGCTGCTTAACGACTTCTTCCGATACTTCGTTTAGTCGCTTGCACTACCTTTGCAGCTTAGGATTACGTAAAACAGCCGTTGCTAACCCGGAAAGAAGCACGTTAATTGGTGTGTTAAATAAGTGAATTTTTTACTTTCCTTAATTGTGACGAAAGCGCAACCAAGTACGCTGAACTAGAGTACGCCGAAAGCAGTGTCCAGCCTAAAACCCACCATCACAAGGAATATCCGCGCAATAAAGATCAACGATCTCCGCTAGCTGGTCGTATGTGCAACTGGCAAGCCCCAGAATTTTGCCTATCATGGGCTTTTTAGGATCCCCCTTATTATTCAGAGTGTGGTCCACAGTGGTTTATTCAACAGTTTTCGCAAAGATTGGTGTTTCAAAAAAAAACATTTTTTGGGGCTGTATTAGTAGTATTTGGCAGATAAAGCGGTAACCTCTAGATTGCCATCAGGAGGGACGTTATTGATGTCGATTTGCGTGCATTGCCAGATCTTGACATTTGGCCTTGTGAACGACAGCGCTGGTGGTCTCGAGTTGGAGCGAGAGGTTTTTGGCTACTGAGTTCAGTCTGTTTTAAGGGATTGAAATATCTTCATAATTTAGACGCTGTGGTAGCTGCATGTGGCTGGGAATATGGCGTTTAAGTACTCTGATGCGGTAATATTATTTTCAAGTATCTATGCAGCTGCTCGAAAGGGATGCGGTCGGTTATTGTTCTCAACTGCATTCGAGGTGATGGTGACAAGTGCATTCTCGAATTGAGGTAAGATTTCCAACAGGTGGTAATTTTGGAGGTTGATTGTTCGACCGGTAATGTGGTCTTGCAATTGTTATTTGCAGTTTGACCATTTTGAAGACTACTTGTGTTAGAATTGTAGCTGCTCTGGGACGTGGGCCTACGATCGCCTGTGATTAGTGTCATCGCGCTTGCAATGTGAACGCGAATCAGTGTGTAGGGCGTATCGAGCTCATCTGCTCCTCCGCGCTAGCCATAAGGAGCTGGATGAATGGCGCATGCATTTAATACTGCTTATACTATCGTGGCAATCGGGTGCGGGCAATCGACCACCTCAATGAAGTGTTTTTACCGGTTAGGACATTTGTCAAGCTAAATGGTGTTTGACATTCATATACTGACTTCTGCGCATCACTTCAGTCTTCCCCGTAGTATTAGAGCAGCCACATTCTACTCCGCGTTGTAATCATTGCAACTGGCTCCACATTTGTTGGAGTTCAATCGAATAAGCCGCCATGCAACCACGTGCTATGCCGGAAGGCAAGCCGATGACGAAACGAGGACCGTCAGCGTAGTCCTACGCTTTCTCTCCGTCCACACCACTGTGTTTCACGAACTACTTGCTGTTGAAAAGAATCGAGTGGCATTCGTGAACAAATTAAAGTAATCGACGCATCGGAGTGACGCTTTCATGTCGATTCACGAACATGGAAGATTCAGGGTAGAAAGTGATGAACAGGCATCTATTTGCTTGCAATAATGGTCGCTATGACATTTGCATGTCTGGATCCTTTCACTGGACGACAATAGCGGTTTCACTTTGAATCGCTATGCTCCTCCAATCACAGTTGATCAAATGATTACTTTAAATCCGTAAATGTTAGCCTGAAGTATGACGGTAGAGTACCCTCTTGATTGCGCAGAATTTAGCATTTCAGCTAATTTCAGCGGAGCATTGGATTTTGCACTACAAACCTGTCTATTTGCAAAATAGTTTAATGTCAAAAATGCTCCAGCTGGTTAGGCTGCACCAATGCGTTGCAGTAGTACCTTTAAACAGGTGTCTTGGCACTCCACCTAAGCTCGCCGTCTCTTAATGTGGCGAATTGGAAGTGAGAATAATCTTTTTCGTTGCATCAATTGAGACTCAAAACTGCAAGCTATGAAATAGGCCAGTATAAATAGTTCAAGCTACTTTGAAATTATTGCAATTTTTCAGTGGCACATGATTATCCATCTAAGGTCCTTGTACCAGAGCTAAATTAGCGCAGCAATAGTCGCGGCTTCCATGCTATGGCATTTTCTGTCAGTCGCAGCCGATTACGATCCTTTTTCTCAAAGCACGGTGCATCAGTAGTAGAGTCTGCTTTTAAAGTTACTACAAATAGTCAAAAATAGTTCACAATTTCTGCTAGATATTGGACCAGAAATTGGACTTTAGGATTGCGTGTGTTCAATGTAGCATCTTCAACTTCATTTGGAGCACTTTTTATGAATCAGCGCCAATGGTGAAGACTGTCTTAGGGCGGTTTGTGATGTGTAAGGCAGATGTACCCCTACTGACAAATTCCTACCTGCCAACAGTTTTGCACGTGCTTTAGTTACACTTTGATACAATGAGTACAGTTTAGTTCAGTGACCTCTTTGTTCTCACCAACATAAATCTATCAACTTCGTTGACAAAGAGGTATGCATGCTTGTCTGAATGCACTCGCTAGGCGAGAAGCGTTCAGAAAGTGTCGACTTCGTGTTGGATGGATGCCATCGTCTCTCAAAGGAGGATACGTACCCTGAATGCGTGCAGCCTGCAATATTTATGTCCCTTTAATAGTCACTGCATCATAAAATTTGTCATCAGCCAACTCGCCTACCCGTTCCAAGTACATCAACGCCAAAGTGGGAATGAGAACATTGCACTCAAGGCATAAGAACGCTGCACTTTTCCTCACTAATGCTGTATGTAGTGCTAATCACACATTTGTGCATTCATTTGAATGCCCAGATGCTCGATTATTTGCATAACTACCTGATGAGCATTTCGAATTCTTCTTCTCCAACTTAAAGCAATTCAGAATGTATAAGTATGCGTGCATTCATAACTCGAATTTCCGATTCGATACCTAAACAAAGGAACATTGATTTGCTAATGTTTGCTATTAGGTTTATAGCACAACTACCACCACCACGGTGCAGGTGGACAGGCTGGCTTTCTTAATTATGGAAATAGATTCTATCATACCTAAGGCTATTACTCTTCCGCATTACCTCAGAACTTCCTTACAACAGCACAGTGATCTCGCGTCGCTGTCATCTAAGTAGAGGCGCAGATTGACGTAACATCATCTCGGTATTTGGTAAGCGAGTGGTTCCAACACCACCGCCAGCATTCCGTACTTCCTGCTGACAGTCATGTCACCAGACAGATAAGGATAGCGTATAATTACCAGAATTGGTACGTGTTTAACATAGAAACAGCCATTTAAAGGACTAAGTGCTCAGGCTTTTCAACAATGTCGTGAATGAGGACCCAATCTTTGATACGCGCTAATTGACGACTGTTCAGTAAATTTAATCCACAAAGGGTATGTCTTGTGCAAATCCACTCACGCACCATTTCCATCTGGTGGTAAAAGCGGGGTTGTCTCAAGTACAAATAGGGAAATACTTGCGCATCCTTTTAGAGCAACTGGTGTCTTACTTTGAAATGGCTTTGACGAGGATACAGGGTATGCGATGCAATTACATTTTAGCAACCCTTTAATAGGAGACCCAATTAAGGTGAGTAGAAATGAAATAGCATGGCATTTACTGTTAACTCCATGGCATCATTATTTTGTGCAAAGCTGAGAAGCGCCATAAGCGTTTTTCCAACCACCTCAAATGCACCTTTGATGAACGAGCTCAATTTGGCCTCATGTCAGTAAATTTGATTTGTAGACAGCAGCCACTGCCATTTCCATTTTACAGAGGCTCTAATATTCGAAGAGAAATTAGTGATAAGAAGTTCATTCCATATGGCGCTCTTACCGATAATATATCAAGGTGTATTTATCATCGTTTGAAATCGTCCCACCCAATTTTGCGTTTCAAAATGCTTTTTCCGTATGCATCACTTAGTTGACACGACTTGTCTGACAAGGGAATTAGAATAGAAGGTTCCAATTTGTTGAAGTACTTTGTTGTGAAGTGGTCCTGAGCCATCCTGCGTAAAAGCATGGTGATTGATGTGGGGTTGTCAACCGAACCCACCATTAACCTACGCTCCTTGGCAAGATCACCACCGCGTCGGACACTTTGGCTTAAAGTCGGGTCATCAGCCTGTGTGACTGCTGATATGGGGTGTTCACATATAGGCAGAGGAAAGGGCTTCATACTAGTCCAAATCCTACTTAATGCAGAGTTTCAATAAAAATGGAAATTTCCTGCCTTATACCTAGGTGGCTGCAATGTCTCACCCCTTGTCACTCTTCTTCGGGCACAAGTCTACTTCCACGTGCTGTGGCACCCACTGTTACCGAGACTCGAATGCCGCTTAACCAAAATGTGCTTTTGCTGCTTGCAAACGTAGACCACTGAGCTACCCAAGTGGGTGAATTTGACAGTAGGGGGAATTGGCGGAGTAGAAGCGGTGGTCAGTGGAATGCTGTTGTTGGGGCACGAGTGAAGTCGTGAAGGGGAGAGATGGTAGAGAGAGTGAAGCATGAGGGATGAGGGTGATCACGGTGCTGTAGTGTGGAGGGAACTTATGATGTGCGCAGTGTTAAGATGAGTAGATGTGGTGAGTGGTTGGTGGGTAGAGGAGGCGGAGGACAAGCGGAGGGTGGGTGGGGAGGGCAGGGGGGTTGGCAAAAAGGAAGAGCGAAAGGCGTGACGCGGTGGCTCAGTAGTTAAGGCGATGGACTACTAATCCATTGGGGCTGCCCGCGTGAGTTCGGGTCTCACCTGCGTCGTGCGGCTGCTTATTACCCACCTAGCTACTGTGCCGATTATTGCACTTCGAGTGGCTTGACTTGCTTCGCTCACATTGTCGTTGCTGTGGATGACTTCCCACCGCATTGAGCCTGTGTGGTGGCGTGTGGGGCAGAGGACGCCGTGCCAATAATAATCAAGGCATGCCGCGACCCGAGCTCGAGCCGTCGCGACGCGTTGCCATCCACCACCTCTACACAACACCGCCCTCATTGCCTACCACCCCCTTCACATGCGTGCTGCTCGCTTTCTTTGATGCTATCGTGCACAGGAAAGAATCCCAATCTTCTCACTTAAAATGCCTGTCTAACAATCCTATTACAATCTGTGTGAGATCAACGCACTTTCAATGCACATGTCTCGAAGAGTTGCTGTAGGCAATCAAAAGGGCTAACATCTGAAAAATGCATACATTGCCTTAGGTTGCTTCATTTAAATACAAGCTACAATCAGGCTTCAACAGTGAGCCAGACGACATCCCACCATTGAAACGTGAAACTAATTGAATAAAGGACCTCAAGACGTTCTTGTTGGTCAACGCAACGGAGACGTAAAACAAACCGGCTTTAACTTGAATCCATGCAGCAATGCGGTTTCGTGGTTACGGCGAGCCAATCCGCATGCAGTGCCATTTGAAGTCGCCATGTTGCCATTCCACCGATAAGGCTACCACCACGGATGACTTACCTTAGCGTGAACTCCCCTTTGTCTAAACTTTGCGAGACGCACGACAGCCCTAAATATTTTGGCAGAATAGTCAAGCGGAGTTCGAGCAGCAGTTTTGTGACTCAACTGCTGCTTCAGCAATATTGCCAATCAATCTTGCTCAACAATTTGCCCCCATCCTGCCTGATTACAAACTCGATGTTAACTAGGAATAAGGAAGCTATTTATTTGCAGTATTTTGCCACTTATAATAGGATTTATTGCGGCATTAAACCTTAAAGAAACTGCTAATGAGCCGCTTTCAACATGAGACACTTCACTCTTGTTTACGAGACACTTTACACAATCGCCCACCCATCAGTAAATGCTCTGATTCGCACTAGAACCGCCCAATTTTGGTGCTCCTTTGGTAACGCTGAGGTGCGTAATTTCGCTACTAACCGCGCTGTACTGAAAACTGTTCTCAATCCAGAGGAATGTCCATTCGATGCGAAGAGTACCTGCTTCGTGTGCTTTGCGATGATGCATGGGTGCACCTGACGCAGATGACGCACATGCAGAAGGCTAGTGCCTGAGTGATGGCAGGTCGATATCGCCTGAAAATGGTCAGCCCCGGCCTAAAAAGGACGTCCCGTTGACTGGCGGGTAGGACGCATGTGTGGTCGTCTTAGCCTGCGCCCAACAATCCTGGCAAATAAATGAACCAGTAACAGTGGTAAGAAAAGCCAAAGATGGCCTCAGTACGTCCCCTCCATTGCTACAATGTAAGAATTTCGCGTATTTTTGATGACTGTTTTAAATCTCCAGACCAGTTGCTGAATCATCCACACCCCTACTCCCCAATTGCCATTGATGCACCAGCTGGGTGTCGGACATCGACTGCAACTTTTAGTGATGCTCCTTTCCGTGAAAGGACGAACCACACAAACAGTGGCAACGCCAATGCAGGAGAGGAATAGTTTCAAAGGGATGCTCGAGGGCTCCCCACTGACAAAAACTATGCACCATGAACTACCGCGATTTGCGTCTACATAACTCAATGCTAAATTCGACTGATATATGTGCCAGCATTGCAGCATGATACTCCATGGATTCCGATTGGGACAATTATTATTCAAATGTGTGCATCTATCCAGAGAAGTTTTAACTGAATGAATTTTGATAATCACTGCTGAAGTGGGATGAAATCCAGCCGTGGGTCCATTGACATCTGCTCATTAGGAGACAGCCGAGTTTCGTCGACGTCATTTGCAGAATTAGAGTATGAATAAGCAACGATGCAGGACGGTCGTTGACATCGATTTGATCCTGCTCATGACGGAATCGCTAAAGCTACTGATGGTATGCACATTTTTGTGCCTATGCTTAATTCACTCGAAGGACTCTTATCCAAAAGTCCTCAAATCTAATGCGATTTGATCAAATCCAATTCGGTGTAGTGGAGCTACCGTAAGGTAAACCAATGAGTAACACACGGCTAAAGGTTGACTGTTGCACTACAAAGCACTGGATGAAAATAGTATTACATTTGCAAATTGAGAGTAGAGAGGCTGCTGTTAAATCAAACAGAAGCTGCTTACTAGCTGAGACTCCTGACAGTACGGTGTGTGCAGCCTATGTGATGTTCATCCCATCTGATCCACGTCAGCCCAATGCCAAGTTGTCATGACAATTTAACCTGATTTGGTATTTTTTGCATTGGAATGCTTGGCATCAAATCGAAAGGATTGCCAATATTTTTTTCGACTAAAATTTGGCACGGCACAACTAATTGTGCATTGCACCGCCAAATAAAGTGGCGCAATTCAATAGCTCATTTAGAGGTACTGAACAAGGAAGTCTCAATCCATTCAAGCAGAAGGTTGCCTTTTGGCATTCCACATAAGAATAGAGTTGTACCGATTGAGATAATGCTCATTTTGTGAGATCTACCTCTATTTCAAGCGCTTTAATATATTTGTATGCATTCTATTGAATCCACGCCAATTTGATGTGATTTAAACAGGTCTAGTCGAATGAAATGTATCAAATTATGCGTAATCTGCGATAAGGCATACAAACTCGTTTTAAACTTCCCAATATCAACTGAATTGTCCCAAATGAGCCTTATACTTGGAAACACCTCTCCCTCGCTCATGGTGATTAAAACACAAACCGTGTAGAGCTTCTAACACAACTGTTATTCAGCAATTCCTAGCAGGAGAGTTCCCATAAGTGGTGTCGCTTTTGGAAAGGATCGAAGTGTGTTCCTCCCACGCTTGAGTCTTCACGCAGAGAGCAGCGACGAACCACACAGCCAGTGGCAACACCAATTCGGAATAATAACGCATTTGTAGGTAAAAGCCAAGATGGAGGATGGTAGTGGTCGTGCGGATGCGGCCCAGCCTGTCTAAATGTAAGATTCGCAACCTAATTGCTTGATATTCCTAATCCGCACCTCAAACACCATCTCCTTTGACTCATTTCTCTATCCGTAAGTGATGACTGCAATAATTAATATCTGACGGGCGTCAGAGACCCCAAGCTGGATAGTAGTTCTCCCTTGCGGAAGTGCAAAGGATCCACCAGATGGGTTATACAGTCATAGTCTTAATGCCTATACGCATTCTCTAAAAATCTTATTCGGCTGATAAGACAATCTATACCTCTTCAGTGCAGCAACACTCACTTATGCAGGCTGAATGCTTATGTATTGGATACTTGTTTGTTGGACAATGATTAACAAATACTACTTTTGGTGCTTCTAACCGAGACATGCGTTCCTAATGCCACATCGCATAAGGTAAAAGCATATGACTAGACGAACGTGTTTAATTCCGTGAAGTTGGTTGCGAACAAATGTGGATAAGAGCACTAAGGTCTTCTCAGACAGTCAAGAGCTGCACTCACTTATTTGCAATTATAGAATCATTCTCAACCATCAAGGAGAGATCGCGCGTCAACAAACTTTGAACTCTCAAAGTATTTGGAGTGCTTTCTTTGGATCAATTGATATTAGTAAACAGAACTCATGGACGCATTTAAAATTTTGTCTGCTGATTTAACAAAAGAATTTAACTGCTAGTTGGTATTTGCTTCCAGATGATTAGGAAAAGTTAAGGGCTTGAGGCTAAAATGGAGAAGCAAAAAGCTAAAGTTCGGTGACCGAGAGCTAAGCAAATAAAAATAGCAAGCAGGTCTTTCTAGCAACAGTGTTTGTGTGTGAGCAGTGCAAAATCACAGTACTGCCTATTGGTAAAACGGATTTGGCAGTCTTACGTCTACTATTTTATGTGTTGGTAAAGGGAAAGCGGAAGTGAAATCATTTAGTTGTGCTTTTAGGCGGCTACTAATCCCGCATTTTCCATATCTTTACAAGAGCATGAGATGCCCATTCAAAGATGTTTTTCTCCCCAATGGATTATTTACTAAGTGTGCAAATATCAGTAGAGGTTGGCTAATGCTAAGGCTAAAGTTATTCCATTTTATAGTAATGTCAGATTTAGAGCTTTCTAGCATTCCACAACTCGGAAAAATTAAAGGAGGCCTAAGAAAAAGTTACTTTAACTTTCTAGGCACGTACGGAGTTGTTTACAAGTGTCTCGATCGAAAGTCGGGGCATTAGGTTTGAGCATTCTGACCAAGGTGTACCTCAACTGTTCTCAGGGAAATCGCGCTCCTAGAAGATCACGAAAACCCCAACTTTGTGACGTAAATCCCAAAGACCAATGACCTTTTATGGTCAAGAACACGTTATTCTATGCGATGGCCAAATATATATCTAGTTCTTGAACATTTAAATGCGAGTCTCTGGCTGCATTTGGATCCTAATTATAAAAACACTGGATTGCCCCTAGGAACTGTTAACTTAGGATTTTACTTTTACTGATTTTGCACCTAGTCATTCATGTGCTAAATGCAGCAGGCTCTTGGGTATTACCCAGTGGGGCGCATTATACACCATGATTTAAACCCCATAACGTGCTGGTTGATGTTGTGAAGGTGGCTGACTTTGACTTCACGCGTTGACTCATGCTATATTGTCTAAATGACTGATCTCAAAATGCTGTAGGTCGGCACTCTCTGGCACCGCTCTCGTGAGGTTCTGCTGGGCGAGACCCCCTATTGTTGCAGCGACCATAAGAGGTTTCTAGCTGCATTTTCGCAGAATTGGCCGCAGGAGATTCGCTATTCAGCGATGACTCAGAAATCAGCGAAATTGTCCGCCCATTCCAAATAAAGGGGGTACTGGCAGAGGTAACTCGGTCAGGCGTTAAAGGACTGCCTAATTATAACATTGGATTGTTTCTGTCTTGGCAAAGCAATAGACTTTGCTCCTAAGAAAAGTTCATGTGTACACTTGATGCGAACGCATCGCCACTATTCTCCTAAGTCCTCATTTTCTTATAAATAGATGGATTTTCCCAACAAACCAACTTATACTACATAATTTGCATTGTTTTGATGGACCCTGGAAGGTGAAGTCCTTGTTTACGTGCAGTCACTAGCTCATTTAAACCTGCTCAATTCTTCTCTTCAACCCGCCATCTCGCATGAATGCGTAGCAGGCTATTTACACCCCTCCTTTGCCGAGCTTGGCAAGAAATCGCTACCTGTAATTGGCGAGGAGTACGTTGGCCTACCGTTTACCAGAATCCCATGGAATTCACTAATCCATTCATTGCCTTAATCAACACTGACAAGAGTGACTTAGAAGGTCAATGAACGAGGTAGATGAATTCTCGGAGAAGATGGCAGTTTGTCTCCCTTCGTTTTTTCGTAAAACTTCTTTGGCTTAAAAATGATATCCTCTTGCTATCTTGTTAAGCTGAGGGTGATGCCATACTGTGTTGCTGTTAATAGACTTATTATTGTTTCAGTGGCTCATAATAGGTGTACAATGTCTGAATTAGGGCGTTTAGAAACAGAGAATTCGCGATACTCTTCAGATCCCAAAAAGCGGGCTATAAATTCTCTGACTGATAACTGTAGTGTAGACAAGCTTACATCCTAGCCTTTCGTCAAGAATCTTTTACGCATACACCTTTCTGTATTTTCATTTTTGGTAAGTAGTTGTTAGGTCTTGATACCCTCACTACAATGCATTATCCTCTATTAACCATTAGGTATTAAAATTCATTGGGAAGGGAAGAAGAGTGATTATTTTAGTGGTGTCCTGTGTCATTGATCAACGCAGGATCATTGGCACTGAGCCAGTCAGAGTGTATGGTACGGATGATTAAAATGTCACTGTTAGAGTGGCAGCACAAATTCATATTCGCTCTGTTGTCTGTGCTGCTTAGTGAGCTGTTTTTGCCCAAAATGATGCAGATTTAAAGCATGCATATGTTGACACTTTCTTCTGCATGTGTTATGCATGCAATCAGGTCACCACAGCCCACAACTCCAGAAAATTGGGAAAAGAGTCTCACGCCAATCGTATCACCTTCCTGCGATACGTCACTAATAAAGCTGGAGAAAGCTTTATTTATAATAAGTCTGCAAAACGTTTCTAACCGAATCTTTCGGCTACAAAAGAAAGATCATTATCTGTTTTATGCGACAAAGGTACGCAGAGATAAGTGACCTCTAAATTGGAAAATGCTTTGCTTCCGCGAGACAGAATAACAATAGCCCTAGGGGAAATTTCTGGTCAGTGTTCTAAAACAGCGCAAGAGATTTCATATTAACCCATGCAAAATGAACGGTGCTGCGTACTTCAATAACGCAAGCTTTGACACTGCGTTGGCATCTGTGTTCACCTTTATCACCATCAACAGCGTTTTTAAGGTAGTCATTTAAAATGCAAGGCATAAATATGCTTCAACCCCTACTGCAAAAGATTCCAACAACGTTTGTCATTTGGGGTGAGTAGTGATACATACTATAGATTTTCGCAACCACTGCACTTGTTTGACACCTCTGGATGGCCTGATATCCGCTTCAATTTTTTAACTAAATTAGCATTTCTTTTCGCGAAATAAACTGCTACTAAGTTCAATTAGTAAAAACAGTTGTTTAAAAAAGCACATACTGGCTAAAAGGTATTCCATTTCTTCCGCGTTTCAACCGATCGTCTTCATCGCTAATATTTCGCACCCAACAAAATGCCAGGAATCATGAGTCGAATCTTAAACAGATCCAAAACAAGTGACGTTGGGACACTTTTCTGCAGGCTACTTAAACGCTGTTGATGAAGTGCATCTTAAAAGTCATGCACATGGGATTAGACCGATAGGGCTGTCTTACACGCATTCTGCAAGACAATTTTCTGCTAAACAAAAGCAACCCAAACACTGTATTTACAAGCTTTTATAGAAATATTGCATTGCGACATATGAGAGATGTCGTGGTTCTGGAAGAAGTTGTAGCCTATCAACCTCTTGAACTGGAAGAGAACAAGTAGCTATAAGACATAGCAGAAAGCTGCATTCTGGTCTCACAAAAATGATATGTAGCTGTGCAGGGCTGCCTGGCATGTATGCCCTGGAAAGACAATCACTAGAACCATCTAATATTCATTCTCAATCAAATATTAGCTG